>VXAZ01000953.1:706820-961731 GCA_013399875.1 Gymnorhina tibicen | reverse complement strand
CTCTGTCTCGCTCCGCGGGCAGCGCCTCCCGCAGGTAACCGGGCGCGGCGGGGGGAGCGCGGCCCGCTCGCCCTCAGCCGTTCGGGGGGCGCCGGGGGCGGGACGCTTCCCTGGGATCCCGCTTCCCTGGGATCGCGGGCACTTAGCACGGCAGGGTCAGGATTAGGGATGAAGGTTCCCAGGGCTGGGCGGTTTGCCGGCGGGTGGGAAGTCCGCGCTGGACTCGAGCGAACGGCGCCAAAGCTGGCAGCGTGAAACTCGGGTTCGAGAAGAGACACGGGAGGTTGGAACGCTGTGGGTTTTCTTTAGTCCCTGCCGAGATTTGGATCGGGTGGCTTGGAACAGTGTGGCGGCCAAGGCGGAATAACTTGCGCAGTGACATTCGGGGTCAGGTTGTGTCAACAGACGGGGCTCTGAGTAACCTGAGATGGTTGAAGATCACAGAATCATTAAGGTTGGAAAAGACCTCTAAGATCTTGGAGTCCAATCATTAACCCAACACCGCCATGTTCACCACTGAACCATGTCCGCAAGTGCCACATCCACAGGTTGTTTGAACACTTCCAGGGATGGTGATTCACCCCCTTTCCTGGGCAGCCTGTTCCAATGCCTGGCCTCCCTTTCAGTGAAGAGATTTTTCCTCATATCCAATCTAAATAGTCCATGACAAAACTCGAAGATATTCCATGTTACCCTGTCGATTCTTACCTGGGAGGAGAGACTGACCCCCGCCTGGCTACATCCTCCTTTCAGGTGCTTGTAGAGAAAGATAAGTTCGCCCCTGAGCCTCCATTTCTCCACACTAAACAATCCCAGTTCCCTCACCTGCTCCTCTAGACCCTTCAGCAGCTTTTCCCTTCTCTGGATACACACCTCCATGTCTTTCCTGAACTTAGGGACCCAGAAGTGGACACAGGACTCAAGGCAGCCTCACCAGTGCCAAGTACAGGGGGACAGTCACTGCCCTGGTCCTGCTGGCCACACTATTGCTGATACAGGCCAGGGTGCCATTGCCCTTCTTGGCCACCTGGGCACAGCTGGCTCATGTTCAGCTGCTGTCAACCAGCACCCCCAGGTACTTTTCAGCCAGGCAGCTTTCCAGCACTCTTCCCCCAGCCTGTAGTGATGCTTGGAGTTGTTGTGACAAGGCAGGACCTGGCACTTGGCCTTGTTGAACTTCATGCAGTTGGCCTTAGCCCATCAATCCAGCCTGCCCAGACCCTTGTGCAGAGCCTTTCTACCCTCAAGTAGAGCAACACTCCCATCCAACTTGGTGTTATCAAAGATATTCCTGCTCATGGCAGGGAGGCTGGACTAGATGACCTGTAAAGGTCCCTTCCAATCCAAACTATGAAGAGTAAGGTGTCTTGCTGCTATGCATAAAACTCAACCCACAAAACTTGCTTTTGAGCAGTGCTGCAGGTTTTTTGGGCAAGTAGTACAAGAGATTTACCCCAAAGCACCGTGTCCTGCATCTACTACCACATGACATCAAAGAAAATTAATTTTAGGGTGAGGTTCCCTTTGTTTTGCTTCCTTGGGCACACCCATGCTCCCACTTTCAGCCTGCTTCTTGTGGCAGGTAGGAGTGTACATCTGCTTCCTCAAGCAGCATCCTGGGCCTCTGGCAACAGCACAGACAGAAGGAGTTCAGAAATATGGACTGTCTGGGGCACGGGTGTTACTCATGAAAACACAGTGACACGTCAGGACCATTAGCATTTCAGAGAGATTAATATGGGACAGGAAGTCTCTCAGCCTGGCTATGAAAAAAAGCTGATATCAGATTTGATAGTTGTTGGTTGCTGGGCACTAGCTCAGCAAGTCTTCGTCCAGCCCGCAGGGGCTGGATGTTTCCTTTCTCTCTGTGTTCTCCAGTCTCTGTGTTTGGCACTAATTGCCAAATGAGTGTTTATTGCTTAATGACTTCTAAGTCCAGTTTATGCAATCAAGCAGTCGTAGAAATGCATTTCAAAAGAAATATATTCCTTATAACAGCCATGTTATTTTGTGATATATTCCCACTGATGTTTGCTCTCTGGAGGAGAAATGTGGATATAGGAAGTGTAAAAATTAATATCCTTAGAAATGTTTTTCTTTCTTTAATTTAAAGAGAGTGGACCGAGCCTCTGAGTATGCTCTCTCTGAAGGTTTTTCCCTTCAAAAGTCAAGGTATCCACAGAGGCCTTGGGGTCCTGTGGCAAATTTGGAAACTGCAGAACGGCTGCAAGATCATCGTGAGGCCCATGAGGAAGGTGAGCTAAAATTCTGCTTGCCACCAGCTGCCTGAAATGAACTGTTCTGATCCAGTTTTGTGGTTCTGATCTGAGCAGGCTCTTGCAAAGCTTGAGTTCACAAGAAACAGTTCATAATAAGATGTCTTTCATCTAATGGAGAAAGGCATAAGAAGGATCAGTTGCTGGAGTTCAAGGTCGATCTTAAATGACATACCTAAGAGAAGTGTAAACTCTCTGTCTCCTGGAGATACCAGGTCAACACAAGGATAAGAACTGCCCTTGAAGACACACTGTATGGTCAAAGCCAAGGTAGTGGGCTGTAGGAAACCAGGTGAAATTACCTGACATATTTCTGATAGCAGACTAGATGTGGAAATGGAGTTGTTCTATGTAAATTCCACATCTACAGATAATGATATGGTTCTGTTCTGATTCCCATGCAAAATTCTCCTCACTAATTAGCTAACTAAATATTTATTTTGTAAAGCCTGCAGCCAAAAGTGCTTGCTGAAGTTTGAAAGTAAAGCTGTGGTAGATTTAAAAAACAAAAAGGAGGGAAATTATCACCCATCAGTGCTAGAAATATGTCTGCAGTATAAAAAGCTGATAGGAGACCGGATTTTAAAAACTGAGTTAACCGCTCTTTTAAGAGTCAGCATTACAGACCGGGACGATGACACATCTTAAGAGCATCCACTTCAATACAGGAAGTCAGCTTTTTCAGTTGTAATCATCAAGGGTTCAATTGACAACATGGACTACACTTACCTGCTTACAGTGCACTGTCTGAATGCATTACAAAGCACAGAGGCTCCGAAGGAGCTGTCTTGGCTGTGGTGAAAAGCTTTGTCTTTTCCTTTGGTGAAAAGGCTGCTTGCTTTTCTCATGTTTCTTTATTATTTTTGTTTGCCCTTCTCTGCTAGGGTTTTCCTTTTTATAGCTACCAATCCCTCAGAATTGTTCCTAGCTCTACTGAACTTCTTTTACCTGGAATCAATTATTACAATACTTAATGGTATTAACTACACATAGCCCACTTTTCAAAGGAAGGTATCGATAAGAGAAGTGCCAGAATGCTGTTACTCCAGTTATGAGAAGATCAGAAATCCCAGTCAAAAAAGTAACCCTTCCCCAAGTGGCAAGTTGTTTTCTGCTCTTTTTTCTGTTATCAGATATATTTCTCTGTTCCTGATCTGGCCTGAGAGATTATGAAAGAGAATAAAAGTGATTTGAAGGACAACAAACATTAGATTTATGCTTTCTTCCAAAACCCCACTGTTTTAAAGGAAGTTTGAAAAAGGCTTTATTGCCTTAGAAATACCAGGGAGCGTCTTCACTTTGTGTTGCTCCTGTCCATTGACTGCGTGCTTTATACTGTGTAATGACTCCCACTAGAGCGGCTGGTGAGATCCCGGCTCTTTGTCCGTCCTCACCGCATGGACGGCTGAGCACGGCTCCGCTTCTCGTGGGGCTGCTCCTGATGCCTGGCAGTTTACAGCCGTGTCCTGCTTCAGGAACAGCTTGGCCACCCATGCAGCAAGGCAGCTGGTTTGTTGAGGCAGCAGACACATGAGCTGACCTTGCTTTTGAGAAGGAACTCTGAGAAAGCAATTTTTTCCTTTTTCCACAGAAGAATGGAGATGCAAACAGTCCATTGAAGGACTTCATACCCAGTTGTTCATTAGGCATTTGAGCTCACTTAGGAGTACCACATCCATCATGGGTGCATTCCTGTAGCTGCAGTCTTAACCCTGAGTCCCAGGTGAAGTTTGCCACCTGACAGATTTGTAATTAGACTCAACAGTTGCTCCTGTGGTACTTGCAAAGGGTTAACCTGTACATGTGAAGCAAAAGTTTGTCCAAACAGCGGTTCTTTTGAATTTAGCATATGACAACCTTGGCTGTAGATGTGGAAACCATCTAAGTGTCTGCAAGTGCAGTGGTAAAACATATGAAAGCGATCTGAGTTATGAATTATCTCATGTGAATTCCAGCTCCTCAATAAATGCTGTAAAATAATCACAAGTGATCTAAATGTCCACAGAATCATAGTAGGAGAAATGAGGTGAAGAAGAATTAATTTGTGACACACGACAGGGACAAAATTTGCCACCTTCTCTTCCTGTTCTTTTATAGATCAAGAAGATGAGAAGAGAACTATTAGCTTTATTCTATTTTCTGTTGCAGATGAGCTTTCAGTCATTCCCAGCATACAATATAACTATCCCAGACTATTGCTAGTTTACACTTAGCCATATAGGTTTTTTACACAAGTGAAGTCATCAGTCTCTTTCTTCATGATAGCCCAGGAGTGGCTCAGTAAGTGGATGAAGTCCAAACTGCAACTGGAGCTGAGTAATGGAGAAGAAGAAGTTGACTCTGTCCTTCAGGAAGAGCCTCCTGCAGCCCCTCCGAAGTATGAGCACTTTGATGGTGAGAGCACTGCAAAGCAAGTCCTGGTTTCCTCTCTGAGGCTGTGCTGGGGAAGGAGGTCAGGGCTTACGGTTTGTCAGACTGAGAGGTAGCAGTTGTTTGAGGCCAGGACAGTGGACTCAGTAGAAACTCAGTAGAAAAGATTAAATGTGATGATTTTTGTCCACCAGCTGTTATAGCATCTTGCTGTATGACTGCATAAATGCACCTCATAAGCATTCAGTGTCTCCCTTTGTAAAAGAGAAATTTTTTTTCTTTTGTGAACAGGTATTTTTGAGGCCTGTCAAGTTTATACAGCTGTTTGAGATGCTCAGAGGCGAGACAGTAAAAAATGGATGAAACATTTTTACTGCTCTAGCGTGTTCAATGGGAGACTGATTAAGACTCTGGGGATAAATGGAGTGCAGGCAGTGTGTCCACGTTCATCAGAAATGCATTCACATTCTGGGGAAGTGATCCCTTTAATTACATTAGGCTTTGTGATCTGAGACAGAAGGGTTTATTCATTTCAGACTAGCCTGAGATAATCTGAATTTCTCATTTCAGACTTGTGCAGCTATCTGGAATGTGAAATGGAAAGTTCCTCTGTCCAGAAATACCTTCAGCATCTTTTGCAGAGTGAAGTCGTGAACTGTGGGATAGCAAAACACCTTAGACTTGAAGAGATCAAGGAAAAAAAAAAACTTGCAGATCCACGAATAACCATGGAGCTCAGACACAAGCAGGTGAGCAGGCAAGGCAGCTCAGTTAAAAGGAATAAGATGGAGGATTATAGGATTAGAGGAAATGCTCAGCGATACCTCCCCGGTATTCTCTCAGAGCCTGCAATAATCTCTGACTTGGAAGCAACTACCCAAAGATACTCTTCCACAGTTCAGCTGAAACATTACTGCATTTCCATATGCACATTAGCCATTCAGCAGTAGCTTGCACAGTCAGCTTTCACTAAAACTGTTCAGGTTTTCCCCCTTTTTCTGAAGACTGCCTGGAAGAGCTGCCACAGCAGTCAGTTCCAAATTTGCTCCCATTAAGGAATATTGATTTAATTTCACTCTCTCGCATGGAGTGTTTTGCTGGTCAAGAGCAGAATCTCTCCAGTCAGTGCCAGCAACAGATAGGGTTTCTTGCTTAATGTGAAAAGTGGATTGTGACCCACCCTGGCAATGTACAGTGAACTTCAAATTCTTCAGCCTTTGGTATTTGCTTTGACTTTTGCCGATTTTCTCCTTCCTAGGTCAAAGAAAACCGAATGAGGCATCAGAAGGCTTTAGAGCTTCAGAGACAAAAAGAGTCCCTGAAGAAAGCAATTCTGTCTGAGGCCAGGCTCCAAGCACAGGAGGAGGATAGAAGGAAGGCCCTGCAGGCTAAGAAGGAGGAGGAGGAGATCCAGAGGGAAATGGTAAAGCTGCGAAAGGAAATGGCTGAGAAGAAGCACACCGTGGCAAAAGTTTGGAGAATGTAAGGAAGAGGGTGTGTGGGTGTAGAGATATGAAAAGCACTTACCAGCTCCTTTTGTTAAATGTAAGAGCAGTGGTGATCCCAAACAAAACAGCTGTTATTGTCTCTGAACTCTCCCAAAACAATTTAGTCCTTTGTTACCAACATAGGTGGCAGAGGCAGAGTTTTTCATGAGTGGGAAGGTGGGCTAAGAATAGTGTTATCCTCCCCTCAGCCATTACGGTATGTGCACTGAAACACAAAGTAGGAGTGTGGTTGCACCACTGTGCATTCTCTCCATCAACTCTGTGGCTGCATCCAGCCTTGTTAGCATCTAATGCCACAGGAAAGCCAGTACACATAAAAAAAGAAAAGGAAAGAATAGTCTGTGTTGAAAGTCTAGCACTTGCAATATTTTCCCTACTATGAAAGATAAAGAGCATTCTTGGCTGAGGATTCTGCAGAGGCATAATTTTTTTCTTTAGCTGAGCTTGGATTGTCACAGAGATGCCGTTTCCTAGGGATGCCATTTCCTAAATCTTCTCATACAAGTGCTTTAATAAAATATTTACTGAAATGATTTACTATTTTCTTCTGCCTTCTATATTTAGGAAATGCACCAGACTGTTTAATCTCTGGGACCCCAAACCATTACAGAGGTGGTTTTTAAGAAGTCTGAGTTAAAATAATTAGCAACTAAGGTGGTTCTTTTAGAATTGGCCAAAAAGAGAAGGTATTAGATTGTATATCAGATATTAGATGTGTGTTTGTTCACTTTGCAGGGAGGGGAAGAGACAAAAAAAACCTCAGAAGCTGTCAATGCAGGAGGTGTCTGTTACTGTGTCACCACCCCTGGTCCTGAAGAGAGAAGAGCAAGGAGAGGAGAAACAGAGAAGGACTCAGGAGCTGCTGCGCAGGATTCACACCAGTAAGCAGAGAGTGAGCATCACCTTTCTTTATGTGAGACTCTTTGAGCTACCTGCCCTTGGCTACCATTTGCAAAACTGAAGTAAGAAGTCCTGGTTATGCAGAAGTTTTTACTTTTTCCAAGATCTCCTGATACCAGGAAAGTAGGAGAGCAGGGCAAAAAGTATCTTATAAGACTAGGTGCAAGAAATCCTGAAGTACCAACCCCAGTGAGCTGTGCTTCAACTGTACTCAGTGGGACATTTCACTTAGAATTGTGGAAAAGACGTGGCTCTCAAGACAGATGAGACCATAAAGGCTTCTACAGTCAAGAAATAAGGAGATATACAGAGGAGGAAGTGGACTGAGATTTGTTTTCCCTCACAGACGGCAATAAAAGGGGAAAGTGGCAGAAAAAAGGCCTGAGAAGCCCTTATTGTGTGTGGAGGAAGGCATTTTAAAGATTGCCTTCCAGACTCTAGTTCAGGAACAGGGAGAGGAAAGAGAAATGCTGCAGCCTGGGATGAATTTGGAGCTGTGTCTCTAAGAGCTGATGCACGCCAGCACATCCACAGTAACAGGTTCCTCAAGGATCCCCTTCCACTCGGTGCAATAGGATATTCTGTGTTACTGCAACAGCTCTTTTGAGGCAAACAAACTTCAATAATTCCTAGTAGGAACCTCTTTCTTTTACCTTCATTATTCTGGTACTGTGGTCAGCTCTGGGTTAAACATGTATCAAATACTTGCAACTAAAGAGTGATCTTTTAGTACTGAATAATTTTATATGGGCAGTCTCAAAGGGAATAAATTTCCTGAGTGCAGGTATGAATGCCATCCATCATATAATGTTTTTAATTAATAGGGCAGTCATCATCATTGATGTCCCTATATTTACATTTAGGGGTTTTTTCAGCAGAAGAATCCCACAGTTTTTATGGTGATTCTCCTCACAGCTCAATCCATCTGCCCATCTGCTGGATTTGAGCTTGGCTGCTGTTTAGCAGTACACAACTTCTCTCCAGCGCAGTCTAAGCTGTGAAGATAAGCCTGAATGAAACCACAGAACAATTCAGGACTGGCGTAATGGGAGAAGCCACAGCGTGGCTGAGCTAAGCAATAGTGACATTTTGATTACTTTCCTAAAGCAGAAAGAAACAGCTAATGCATTGACTTTTTGTAAGTCTCCATTTGAAGATTTCAAGTGAGAGAGGAATGCAATTAACACAAGGCACTATGACAAAAGGGCAACAGCAGAGTCCTGTGAGTTGACCCACTTGGAGGATCAAAATGAACAGTGTCTGCAGTGACAGGGCTAGAATTATGGGGTAGATTAGATAGCAAATTGCTGCTCTGTACAGTGTAAATTACTCCCAAAGGCAGTGAGTCTAATTACACAATAGGGGAAAGGTTTGGCTTCCTACTGGAACAAGGATGAGCTGAGGCCATGTCATAAATTCACTCTAGAAAGTGTCTTGATTTTTGTCTAAGTTAAAAAATTTTTTCAAAAGCAGCGTTCTTCACAGATGTGTTCTTACCTGTAGCATCTTAGACATTTTCTATAATTTTGAAATATTGTCCCTGTCTCTAGAAATTCTATGTTCCTCACCCATTTCATTCCTTTACACTTGGTGAACTAAGTGTATTTCATTCCAAAGCATGGAGCCCTATGATATGATGTCTCTTTCTAGACCCTTTCTGCTTTTTGTAGAAGACCTGCACGTGCTCTGCAACACTTTTTTTTTTTTCCCTCAAGGTAAATGAGGATTCTAAAAAGAATCTCAAAAAGGAAAGTCAGAATAGGCAAAGGGCAGAGAGGATCAGTATTTGTATGGCAAGCTGTATCTTGCTCATTGGTTTTCTGAAACTCTCCCATACAGTGCTTGCAACGACATTTCTCTGCTTGGCTGAAAGTCATTCTGGAGCGCAGAATTAAAATGGCAAAAGCTAGAGCCCTTGCTGATTGGAGATGCCAACTGAAGGCCCTGCGAGCTTGGAGGAATTATACTTGGGCCCAGAAAGTAGAGCAGGAGACCCAGCAATTGGAAGTTCATCTCCAAGATCAAAACAGGTAGTGACCGTTTACTGTGGAATTCCTCCTACTGCAGTCGTACTTGGGCAGAGCGGTGATCAGGGACTGTAAAAGGAGCCTGTCAGTTATCCAGCAGGAGGGAAACAGCAGCTCTTTGAGAAAATTGCTACACTGCCTGCAGTCTGCCAGAGGCGTTGTGGCACAGATGAAAAGGAGGACAGATATAAACAAGAGCTTCAGCACTTTCCAACAAGCCTGTGTCTCAGTCTCTCTGTAGGTATCTTTCCTAGAAATCTCACCCTGGCTCTCTCTGGACTCCAGAGAATATGAGTTGCCAAATTTATTCCTGATTAATATATTTGCTGTTTCAGTAGAAGTATAGCAGAGATCATTTTGGCCAGTGCCTTTCATTAAAGAGGCTGTTGGATGAATTCCCTATCATCCAGAGAAAATACTTCCCTTCGCAGGTGTCTGGCAGGCTGCAGTGGTGAGACACTGTCACTTCCCCATATGCAGCTGGCCAGGGAACACGATACCTCTTTTGCAGCTATCCTGCATCCCAGAGATGACACAGGAAATTGCAAAGTGTGAACTAGTGAAACTTAATTCAGAATAGCAGGCATCCTTTCTGCCCTCCCACTCGTCCTTGGACGAGCTCTGCACAACTTCAGAGGGCCTTCAGAGTTAAGCAACAAAAGGACTCAGGAAATGATGTGGCTTCGTGCCTTGGCAGAAGCCTCACTCCTGCCATAACACAAACGCTTTCTCATTCAGGAAAACCCAACTGGCTGTGGAGCACAACCGGCGACGGCTCCTGCGCTGCTGCTTTCTGGCCTGGCAGCGCTGGAGCCGAGCGGAGATGGAAAAGCGAGAGCTGCAGATGAAGAGGGTGCAGACCAAGAGAAAGATGGAACAGCTGCTGGAGGCTGTGTCACTGGGGAAAGGTGGGGACAGGCCACTGGAGGTTAACAAGCCTGGGACAGCAGAAGTAAACAATCATCAAGATTTACAGCAAGACAAGGTAAATCCTTCCCATGTAGTTTTGCCTGTTGGCATAGCTGTACTCTTAGAAAGTACTTACTTTATGCAGTCTGAAATAAAGAGTACATTGTCCCAGAGGAAAGCTTCTTTCCCAGGGTGACCCCCAAATACCTGCCTGCAACTGTTCAGGAGAGAAGTGTAAAAATCAGAGGTAAATGTGAAGGACGATGGATGAGTTTTAAAAATAATCTCTAGTGCTGCCAAAGAACAACCCTTCATGTACTCTGAGTGGCAATGAGCATCCCACCCCCAGATCACTTTTACTGAGAGATTAGTTACATCTTTGATGCCAGCTTAGACTTAAAAAGAATAACTTGACTGCATGACAAGAGCTATTTTTCATGCCAGTGCAGCTCTCCAGCTTTTAAGTATGGGGAAAAAAAGAGGTTGTCACTGGCTGTTTCAGGATAATGCACATCGCAGGGAGGTAAGAGAGGAGAATCAGAGGTTGCTTCTTCCTTAAATTGTCATTTGTCAGGCTGGATCCCCACCTTCCCTTCTTATAAAACCTGTACCACAGCAGTATCCTGATGTCAGTATTAGAGCTCACACATATATATTACAGGTCAAGCTTTCTGTTTGCTTAAGTGTAAGCAAAAGTTGATTTCTTTCAGTGCTTATACTATCCTAGTAGGCCCCTATTTTTCTTCTGCTGCACTGGTAAAATTTGTGCTGAAGGTATGGGACTGAATTTAGGGTTTGACCCTAAATCAGAAAGCAGACCTTCCAGTTGATGCCTCTTCAGAGAATGACTATGTGTCAGAAAGGTGCAGCCTCATTCCTCACTGTGCACCTGTTTCGTGGTAACATTTATCAAAGCTGGAAAAGAGGCATGAGGAAGCAGCACCTTGTAGACTTCTCTTCCATCTAAAAGAGGACTGTTCAGTAGATCAGCTGTGTAGATCACTTCAACAACTGTTTTTAATTTTATTCTCCATCTGAGTGCTCAGCAGGGACAACACAGTCCAAAATGGAGAGTGCTAATCCCTGAGAAATGAGCTGTCCCAAGCTGTGCTCCCTAACAAAATAGTCAGGATGTATTCCTGCCAAAGCTCTTGCCTGATCAGGATTTCTTCCTCCTGGTGAAATGGCACTCAGCTCCTTAAGAGTTCTTTCCAATAGCCTCCTTTTTGTGCATAATGGAGCGCCTCTGGCCTGACTGGATAAAGATTGCATAGCTGAGATTACCCTACTTCTCAGGCATCTCACTAGATTTGCATTAAAAAAACCACTATACAGGAAGGGCAGAGGAGTTCTGAGTTTTAATCAATGCCAAATTTTCCTAATTTCTTTTTTTTTTCCCTAGCCAACTGAAACTTGCCTCATACAGAAACAGCTTGATCAGACCAGAGACCAGTCTAGTAGGGATGTTGTTCACACATCTCATTTCTGCAGAAACCCCAAATTTACCTGGGAGATTACCATAAGACATGAAGCCCTGAGTGCCCAGGACCAGGCTATGTACAAGAATCAAATAGCCACTGTCCTCCAGCAGTTCCAGGCACTCAGTCCAAAGACATCTCCTGCTTATGGTAGCCGTTTTGAGCATCGTCACGCCTTCCAGCAACGTGTAATTGAGGAGCAGAGGCAGCAGCTTCAGAAACAGCAAGAGCTGATCCTTAAACTGCAGGAAAATCAGAAGCTGAGCAGAGATAAAGAAGAGACAGCACAAGCTACGGCTGTAACCCAGACGTTTAACAATTCCGTTTCTCAAACCAGGGAGGAAGAACAATCCAGAGGCAAGAATACAACCCCTTTGAGGTATATGCCCCCAATAAAGCAGGGTCAGTTAGTCATCCTGTCTCATTCCCACTCAAGTTGAGCCAGAATTTGCCAGGCACGTTTCAGTCATGCTAGTACTATCTGTACTAGCTGTTCCTCTCAGCTGTGACTTAGCCTCAAGGGAAGTATCAGACTGGCTGCAGTTCTCTCTCCTTTTCCCTTTCTGCACTGTCTTGACACCAGGTGATCCATACAGGATCCACTTACAAACAGCAACACCAGTGTCACCCATAGTAGCAGCAGGGATCTATTTAGTTATGAAAAAAAAAGAGTATCATCCTCTGTATTTCAGACCATGCAGCAGCCATGGAACTCGGTTCCTTTGCAAGGATGCATCATCAGTCCCATTTCAAGCAGAAGAAAGGTGTATCAGGGATAATGCAGCACAATGGAGAACAGAAACTACAAGGCTGTAGGTGGTAGGTGTGAGACATAGTCTGACCACATTCACTGAAGAATTTCCTTACTCTTTTCTTTCATAGCCCACCTGATTCTCATGGGCCAGAAAACACAAGGGCAGCAATGCAAGGCAGGAGGCCCTCCAGCTGGCTGACCTCACCTCATCCCATACTGAAAGGTATTGTTCTAAATAGCAAAGACCATTCCAGACCAGTTTTCTCAATAGCTTATCTGGAAATCTCTCTCTTTGCTTCAGTTTTGCTTGTTGATGATGTTATGCAAGTAAAATTCTGCATTCTCTTTCCCAGTCTGACGAGTGCTGTGAGAGAGGGTGAGCTGTTTTCATATCCGAGACAGGCATCTGTAAAACCTGGGACACTGCAAAGCCCTCGTGTGCACACTTAGTACGCTGTTGTGGCAGTTACTCCTGACACCTGTGGTTGTCTCTGCTGTGACAAGACTCAGAGAGAGAAGCTGTACAGGTTTTTCTGCCATCAGTCTCATTCCCTTTGTCATGCATCCAAGTAACACTTAAACTGGCCAGTCATTTTCATCCAACTTTGACAGAGGTGTTGAGATTTCAAAGGGAATTAGGTGCCTAGCCAAAGTTTCTGTGAGACAACAGTAGCCAGGCTGGGCAAGGAACTCCAGATCCCTGCCTTTTGTGAGATATCTCCTCTTCTCTGGCCACACTGGGACAGTATATACACGATAAACATACAGCACAACCTTTTCATCAGTAAATTAGGAATGGGTTCTGTTATATCCCACGGCCAAGTTCTTCTGTATCAATGCAGTGTAGTGACAGTATGCATGAAAGTTTGTCTGGAATATAATCATTGTGATGTTTCAATAGTTTTGGGATCACCAGATCTTTTTGGCCATGATAGCTGGGCATTAATAGTTGCCTTTCACTACATGTGTTCAGCTCCAATGCTACTTAGTCCAAGCCATCATTCACCCTGATTTGCCTGAACTCTGAACACCTTAGAGACAGCAAGCAGATTTTTCAGAGCATTCAAGTGCTTGTGTTTAAAGATGCCCAAAAAATTCAGTGATGAAGTTATCACTGAATGGTTTTCCCTTGCCAGAGAACCCTGGGACAGCTGAGAGGAGAAAAGAATCTGAGGAAGCCTACTGTGTTCAAAACACTTCAATGCCTCCCAGTTATTGATTGCTCCAGCCTGTGTTTTGTCTGCAACTGCAGAGGAAGCAAGCACAGGTTCCCAACTCTTCATGTTCTGTGTGTAACATCTTTGCTGATGGCCAGCAAGATCACTGCATTGTAATTTATCTTCCAAAAGAAGCATTATGCAGTAGTTTCTTACTAGTGGGACCAAGTACCTGTATGTCACTGTGACAGTGATGCTTTCTGTCATGAAATTGCTTTTAAATAAGCAGTTAGAGCTTACTGGAGACCTTATAGCAATTGCTACTAAATGATGTGCCCTGAGCCTCAGCCCTCAATCAGGAAAGGCAGGGACAAACCCTCTGAACACAGCTTCTTTCATAACTCATGGCCGTGACTGTCAACCAAGGAGGGTGCAGAGAACATCACTGCTGTGGTCCTGAGTCATCTCAAAAACGTTTGTAGGTTCCTTGTTCATGACACTGCTGGCTGTAAGAGGCAGCAGAAAGCAAGTCCCTTTGTGCTGGCACTGCCAGGGCAGTGGGGGCCTGGCATAGAGTGATGCATCCTTGTTCACCAAACTTCTGCCATAGCACCATAGCTCATTTCCACTAAGTCTTATGTCCTCTGTTTCTGTAGGGATGGAGGAGAGAGCGATTCAGCGGGCAGAACAGAAGAGGAAACTAGAAGAAGCCAAACAACGAAAAACAGAGGAAAAATTGGTAAGTAAAGTGGAAAATGAAATAAAGTGTCTTTCACATCATTCTGGTTACAAGAAATGCTGATTTAACCCCAGAGTCAGGGACCAAGAAAAGGCCCTTTATCCAAAGCAGGAGTTTTATGACTTGTGAGAAAGCAAATGTCCATCACACATCAAAAGTAGTTACTGCTGCTTTTGCAGCACCAGCCCTGCTACATCATAGGCTGACATTTCATCTTGAAGTTGCAGTTCTAGAAGCAGCTTCCCTTACCACCCCCTAAACTTTTCTCACACCTACCCCATGATTGTAGCTTGTTTTTGCTGAGAATGCTAAGGGTGGAAGTGTACACAGAGATCCACTTGATGGGACCTGGCAGTGGTGGGGTTCCCCTCCCTGCCTTTCCTGTCTGGTCGCATGCAGCTTGAGGACATGCAGTCTTGCCTAGTGAAAGTCTGCATCTTTCTAGCAAATCTCTGCTGAAGAGGGAAGATACTGACAATATTTGTATAGTTAATACACAAATTATGTGATACACATCCAACAGAGGAGCCTTCTTCAAGTTAGGGTATTAAACTGTTACTGAAAACATTGCTAGTAAGTTGCATTAGGATTAGAAAGTGTTATCTTCAGTGTTTGGGGAAAGAAATGTTTGGGTACCTGTAATGCTGCTTTGCATATGGAAATTAAACTTGAGAGCAGGGCCCAGGGATTCAGAACTGACTTCTGTAATCAAATTCTCAATAAATGACTTGGTGTGTGGTTTACAGTTTTTAGAGCAAGAGTGGACAAATAATGTAACTTAGGGCAAAGAAAGATAAACATGTACACACATAGAAAAATAAATAGATAGGTATGTATATAGGTAGTAAAAAGGACAGCCCCTCCTTCCTGTCCCTTCCCCAGTTCACTGTTGAGCATAGATCACGTCTAGTACGTGGAAAAGTCTGCTTCCTTCTGAAGTTTCAGGTGCTGGTCAATACTAGAGGAAAACTAGGAAAGCTTAAAGATCTCTGTTCATGGAAAAGGTCACATGAAACAAATTGAATTTCACCTTTCTCCATTTCAAGGCCCAGCTGAAGGCTGAACAGGAAGCGCGACAGAGGAAGGAAGCCGAAGAAAAGGAAGCACAGCGGGAAAAACGCCGGGAGGAGAGAAGGCAGCAGAAGCTGGTGACCAAATGCTTCACCCGTTTCTTCCCCTTTAGCAGGGATAGGGAAGAAGATCTATTACCTACTGGTGCTCAGTCAGCAGCCAGAGTAATGTGAACTGAAGGTTTTCACTGGTAGAGCAGAATTCCACGGCACAGCACCCACAATACAGACTCACAATCTTCCCCCATTCTGGCAGCATTAGGGGAAGGGCTGTGTCCCAAAGATGCTATGAAGTATGTGCTGTCTGTCTCCTCAGCCGAACTAGAGGTCCCAGCTGCTGGGCATTCTCTGCTGAGATAGAGCCACATAAGCCCCCCACAGTGGCAGCATGTTCAGTCTACTCTCAGACTGCTTCCACTCTTGTCACCCCTCCAAATGTGTGACAGTGTGACAGTGATACCAGTCACAAACACATGACTCAAAAGTAAACAAGCCTGACAGTTATATCAAGGGCAGCTTTCCACCTGAAGAATAGGAGCATCCTCTCCTTGGAGCTAACCTAGGAATATCTGCACTTCATTATTGTTACTTGGAAATGAGTTGTCCTGATAACCTAAATAACACATTTCAAATCCTACAGGAATTTGACCTACAACTACTGTTCTACTCGGACTGAGTGTTTTAGAACGTTTGACCTTCATCCCTGAGTATCAGTCAAAAGTAGTATGATACAATTATGAAATGCCCACATCCCTTCCCTTCTATTTAGGCTAGATTAAGTGGTAGGGTCCATGCATAAATTCAGAATCATCTTGAGACATTTTCTGGACATCAAAGGAGGTTCCTGCTACATCAGCACTTGTGGTAGCCATAGGTGACATATCTGCTACAGTAACTCCAAACTGCAGTGCTGATACACAGCCCAAGGGAGTGTCCAGGAATACCATCATCTCCCAGGAAAAGACAGTTTGCTTTAGGACACAGGTTCTACTACACGGGGTCATGTCTGGCCTGCAGTGCTAAAGATGATGCAGATCCCTATTCCCTGTCAGGTCAGAACCTCCAGCTCCAGTATGATAATCTATTGTCATTGCTTAATATCCTCTTCATCCTGAGGGAATTAAAACTACTGTGTTTTGTATTGCAGAAAGAACTGGAGAAGCAGAGGAGGCTGGAGAAAGAGCAGCAGCTCCAGAAAAAGGCTAGAGATCACTATGAGAAGGTCCTTCTCAGAAGGCTTGGAATACTGCCATGGAAAAGGCTGAGGGAGCAAGCCAAGGAAAACCTAGCGGTAAGTGCTGAGGGTAAAGGAAATGACTGGTGCCATAGGAGGAAGGGAAAAAGAGTAGATGCAGTACTTAGCAGAAGCCCTAATAGGCTTTTAGGCCAGGTAGAGATGGAAAAAGCAAAAACTCTCCCTGCATACCTTGCACTATATTCTTTAAATCAGCCCATCTGACAGTAATCATGAAAAGCCACTAAAAACCCGCAGGGATGGCATCCTCATATATAGCTGATTAAACGGGATTAAACAGCAAAAAAATGAAGTTATATGACATGTGCCTGTCAGTGCTCTTGCTCGTACTGACAGCAAAGCTTATCAGTGAGATACCGCCAAGCAACTTCAGCTGCAGGAGTTAACCCCAGCCTATCATCAGGGCTTTCCCTGTCTCTGAAGTTGCTGGTACAGAGCTGGCCACTGCTAGTGGCAGGACACTTCAGGTGATAATCCAACAATCTATTCTATCCTGGCCCTATCCTCAGTGCAGAACAGTGAGTGGCAGCTTCCGAGACCTCGATGCAGTACTGCTAATGAAACATTTCCACACATGACTGAGTCGGCATCCCTTATCAGGGGGAGACTGATAACACTCAGCTGTATCCTGAAGATCAAGCCAGAGCCCAGGGCTAAGTTGGAAAGCTTCCATTTAAGTCACTGGAACTGGAGCTACTCACAGTATTTCACCAAATGCACAGAGGCCTCCAGCTGGGAAGAAGTAGATGGATACAAGCTGTTCCGTATGTCCACCCTGCTGGTCAGCATTATGGACAGGGTTGGACTAAGCTGTTACAGGCCATTCCTCTGCCCCATCCACAATCAGTTAAACTGAGCATCTCATTCAAAAGGGCATTCTAGAACTGATGCAGCAGTGGCCTGGTAGAGAGACTGGTCTTGTTCCTTATGCTGACCCCTCTTTGTGGGATCCTGTAAGTTATTCCAGCTGTCAGAAATCTGGATTTTAGGGGGCCCCAAAAAGCTGAGATGATTTTCTAGTGCACCCAGTTTTCTGTGGCTATATACTTAGGTAGTCACCAGTTCAGGTAACCAGCTGCTGTCTCTGCTGTCTTCACTCAGGTGGCACAAAGGCACCACAGCTTGGGCCTGCAGAGGAAATGCCTGATGACTTGGCTGCAGGACGCCCAGCAGAGTCTCAGAGAGAAGATGTCTCGGGCTGAGGACTTCCATTCCCATATGTTACTGAGATGGGGCTTCAGGAACTGGCTAAAGGTTGGCCTGCACCACAGTGGAGAAATGATACCAAGAGAGCTGGCTGCTGCCACACTTTCCCCTCACCACCATGCCAATTCACTCACCTGCAGCACAATCTTTGCAGAGTTATGCTATTATTCCCTTTCCATTATTCCCTTCTTCAGAGACCTTCTCTCAGCTCCTCACTCTCCATCACTCTCTTCCACCCAGAATTTTTCTCCTACACATTGCTCCTCCACCGACCATTCTCTCACCCTGCTCCCTGCTGATTTTCCTCCACTCCTGGGCCCACTACCCTTCACTGCCACAATGTCAGCACTGCTCTATTTATTGGGCCAGAGGTTGGGAGAGAAAAGAAGAAAAAAAGCCATTCTCACCTGTTTCTTTGTCCTCCTCTCCAGTACAAGGATTATCTCTCCACTCAGGAGGAGAGAGCAGATACCTTCCACACAGTCTGCCTCATGAGGAAGTACTTCTGGGCGTGGTTTGATCATATTGTGGAGGAAAAAAGGGCCTTATGGGAGAGGCTGAAGATTGCTACTGAACACAGTAACAAGTAAGTGTATGCCCTGACCAGCAGTTCTTCTTACTTCAGTTTAATATACCCTGTAGATTATTTTAGGGACTACTTTGACAGGTCAGCTGCTCCCCAGGAACACAGGAAAAACAGGTTCTATACTGGTGGTGGTTTGCTTCTGTGATATGCATAGACAGCATTAGCAGAGGTTTATGCTAAGTTTCCATGCAGCCTGGAAAAGAAAGTGTAATGGCACCCTTCACAGGACTCCTAAATCTAAAAAAAAGAGAATACAGTTAAAGCCTAAGTAAGGATAAGTAGCTGAAACTTTCTAAGCTGATTAGCAGATCTGGCCATGCAGCTTCTGCTGAAAGCTGCGTTAAGAAAATCTTTAAGTACAATTATAGCAAGCAAAATGATTGTGTAGGAATTACATAGTACTTTTTTGTCCACAGCAGATTATTTAGTTCATAAATCCAAAGTTGATCAACTAGAAATCCTACTTAAGGAGTCTTTCCATTTATGCCATGACCAGCCTGACTTGGCAGCAAAAACTAGAGCAGTCAGTTCTACAAATCATGACTGGAGCTGGACACACCCAGTCCACTCCTTGTCGCATAAAAAGCATTCTAGCAGGAAGAAAAAACTATTGTCAAAGTTCAGCAGAACACAGAAGTCTGTTCACCTGCCTCACCATGAAAGAGCATGGTAGCTGCATACAGTCATGAATAGGCTGTGCCTGTGCACAGCCCCAATGGGATCTGCAGTACCTTGGAGGAAAAATTAAATTAAATTCACCTCTTATGTGGTAGAGCAAACCTGTTGTAGCTTGCTGCATCAGTAAGGTCTGAGTAGTGCACAGTTTAACATTAACAAGACAGCAAACTGGAGGAACCAGGGGAAAGTCAGACCCAGGAAGAGACTGGATTCATTCCACCATATGACCTCCTATTAGGAGCATAATCACCTGTCATTCCTCATTATCTCTTCCCCCACTGGCAAAAAGCAGTTCAGACCTTGCCATAACAAACTCTTCTTGAGACAGGACTGTTGGTCCCTATTGCCTGTGTGGGAACCCAGGGCAGGGCACCTGTGATGGGGTGATTAAAATCAGGTAAGAATTGGAGCCCAGCTGCCTGCTCTCCCAAGGGGTTGGTCTGGACCAAATGAGCCTGCATTTTTCCTAAAGAAACTTCTTTCAGAGGCCCTGTTTATTCTTCACAAAACCTCTCTCATCTTCAGAGGGCTAAGCAAACACCAGCTAATGAATCCTGTCAGAGAGAAGAGTGAAATTCTTGGTGGAGAGGAATAGAAAAGGGCAATATGTTATTTTTCCCCAGCATGATTGACATATCAATGAAATGGTCTGCACATAGATGCTCAACATGTGACAGCCCTGACTAACAGCAGAAAGGACAAATCCTCAAGATTTGAATTCCCCCCTCAAATAGAAGTTCTCTTTTGATTGCCTCTTATGTTATGTACACATCTGCACGTTGTCACTTTGTTCCTTGTGTTCCTAATTTCTTTAAGGAGACTTACACTGAACGCATTCAAGGCATGGAGGCAGTACCCGTTACTGATGAAAAAGGAAAGGGAAAGAGAAGAAAGAAGAAACCAGCTACGCAGGAGAGTTGCTGAAATTCTCCCCAACTTCCAAACATGACACAAGAGAGTCAGATGAGATGAGAAGGAGACTACAAAACCAATCTGTTCAGTGCCATCTCCCTGCTGACTGAAACAAGTCCAAGGGGAAGGCTGACCAAGTGCAGAGGGTCTTATATCCAAAGGGAGCTCCCTGTGGTCACTGTTGTTGTAAACAAAGCATAGATGGAAGCTTACCTGACAGTTTCACTTTGCACTTCATGGAGTCATTCCCCTTAAGCTCCTCCTTGGGGAGGACCTCACAAGCCTCTGTAGGGGTGCCTTGGCTGGTGGCTATGAAGCCCAGATAACCAAAGCCTAGTACAGGCTGTGTTTGAGGCTAAGGCCATTTCTACGTGCAGAGCTGCAACACTGACACAAATCCTCCTCCATCCAAGGAAGCACAGAACTGAACTGCACCTCTTTTTACCTAAGCAGTAACCCGGTGCTTTTCTGTTGGCAGTACTCTGTAGAGTGACAGCTTGTCCAGAGGGCAGACAGACCTGACTGTCAGCTGACCCCTAACCACTGCTGTGAACTTGGCCACCCAGAGCACAGTTTCTAGCTAACTGTGCCAGGAAAGTTTGGATGGGAGGAGGTGAGGGAAGAGCTGTTTATGCAAACCATATTTGTTAATGATCCAGATCACAGCAGTGCATACGGACAATCTAAAACCTGGGTTCGTTTGCAAGGGACTGCCTTGTGTGCAGCACTGGCCAGCTCACAAACACAGTGCTTTGATTTTGGTATCAAGCGGTGATCCCAAGTTTATGAGTCTCAATTGTCTTGTCATTTAAACACTTCCCAAGATGTTTAATATTTCAGGGTGTATTGCGCAAGTCTGTCTGGGCTGTTTCACTTGATCAGTACTTCAAAGAAAAAAAGACAAAAGTCCGAGGAAAAGGCAGATTGTAGCTTTTAAATAAGCTAGAGCTGACGTGGTTAAAGTGAAAGTTTCATACCACTGTTTAACCTTAACCTGCAGCATAATGCAGACAGGGTAATGCTGTTCAGGTACAGTGTGTCTCAGCAGCAACATAAGGCAGGAAGCTAGAATCACTTCCCTCTCACAGCCAGATAGGCAAAGCTCTCCAAAAGCATTTGGCAGTACAGGAAGTATTTGAGTAACACCAGGAAGACAGCAGTTTACTGTTACCTTGTAGGAGATCATTTGTACAACCCCTATATGCACTGAAAGTTTCCAATAAACCCAAATCTGAAACGAATACAACTGAGCTGTTGGTGCAGATTGTGTCAGAAGCCAACTGAACAGCCCTGGACAGAAGGCCAGAGCCAGGGACCTAGAGCAGCACTAGATGCTGCAGACAAAGTGGCATAGGATGGGGTGGGTGCCCAAGCACAGCAGCACGCTCCAGAGCTTTAGCATTGGGAATTTGTCCATGTGGACACAGGGATGTGGTCAGAGTCTCTCCCTGCCCACAAAGCCAGGCTGTCAAGCAGGCTGTTGGTGCAGGTCTGAAGACAGCTGTCGCCCCTAGGTACTTCCCACATCCTCTGCAACACCCAAACATTCCCCATCTCCCAAAGGTGCGGTGCAAACCTGACCAGCAGCAGGTCAGACAAGCCTGTTCTCTGAGTGCAGAGAGCTGAAGGTGCCTGCGTGGAGTGTGGGCGAGCTCAGACCATCTGGCTGCATTAAGAGGCAGATTGTGAGAGGAAGCACAAGCTGGGAGGGGCTGGATAACTCGTGTTGCGGGGAAGAGCGGGCACTGCAGAAGAGGAGTGTTTTTTGCAGAGGACTGAGCCAAACAGGCAGGGAAGAGCAGAGCTGGGGCTGAGCTCCTAAAGTGATGCCCCAAGTGCAGCCAGCAGCCACACCTGGTGCTAACAGCAATCCACTTGCTCTTAGTACATTCTTGCCCATTGAAAGCCTCTGCCTTGTAGTGCCCAACAAGCTCCTGGAACTCCTGAACCAGCCCTTACGCTCCCATGCTTCTGCTGGACTTTTCCTCCCTACTGGGGCTTGACAATGAACACAGCAAGGAACATCTCCAGCCCCACCTCCACCTGGATTCACAGTGTAAGGAGAATAGTGACCCAGACGACAACAGGTGAGGACACATCCATCCTCATCTAGAGAGAAGGCAGCATTCCAGCCAGCCAGAGACAGGACATGCTGCAGCTGTAGGAGGAACAGGAGTTTGGAGCAGTAGTGGATGCGCCCACATGCAGCCTGGAATTGACCCTAGTAACAGGCTGAGTATGTATTGAACTTATATCCTGCACAGCTAAAAAGGTGCCCCAAACCACTGGCTACCTACTCAGGGGTGTATGCAGTTCGCTAAACTGCAGATTCTTTCCCCAGCAATGCACATTTTGTCCTCAAAGCCCACAGCTCCCACTCATCTCAATGCCCACTCACCATCCATGAAAATAATGCTCCTTACGTGGAGCATAGTTCCCTCCAAAGAACATTTTGAAAACTGTCCTTTGCCTCCAATACTCTCACGTTCCAGGGTTTCCTTCTATTCCTAGTAGCTTTGAAAGATTCTCCTGACAAGATGCTCTTTGGTTGGACAATTCCGGCAGCAAGAAGCTAAAAGATCCAGGAGCTGTGCTTTGAGAGCCCTTGCCTAACTGCCAGTGCAAGCATGGAGCTGAAGCCTCAGCTAGATCCAGCTGAGGGATAGGGAAGATGTTCAGGGATCAGGCACATTCATTGTGAACATGGTCTGAATCAAAAGGGAGATGAGAAGCCTCTTGACTTCCCCTATTGATCCACAGTTGGCTGAAACATCTCATACCTCCTTGGCAGAAGCAAGGCTGTGCCAGATGATGCACAGGATACCCCCAAAATCCCTGGCACAATGTTGGTGTTTTGCAAATTGAGGTTCCCACAGGAGGGTGACATGTGAGAGAGCTTGTCAGACCAAGGAAACAGCTTCAGCCTGCAGCTGTGCCAGAGCATTCCTCCTGCTCCAATGCTCGGTTAAATGCAGATGTCAATGCCTTAATGCTGGTCATCAGCCCACACTCTCACAGCTCAGGCACACTCCTGCCTGTCAGCTCCTTGCTTTTCTTAGCAAGAGAGGGAGGTGGCTGCACAGCCAGGCTTTCGTTCTCCTGCACAGGGATGGAGGGAGGACTTTCACTGCAGTACAACAGCAAATACAGACCCTTGAAGTGATTGCAAACTCCCCATCCTCTACTGACACCTGCCCTCAGAGTGCTTACACGGTTTCCCAAAAACCTTAACCAAAGAAATACCATCTTCTCATTAAATCTGTACACCAGTCACTTCCAAGTCCCCCAGGCCCTGCACAAACTGGATCTGAAAGAGTACCTGAAGTATTAAACAATTTCCTCTGCTCCTCCTAGGCAGGAAGGGACAATAGTTAGCCTGGGAGGGGTCCAGGGACCACCTCAGTGTGATCCACAGCTCACATCTTTGCAGACCTGTTATCCATTATGGCACCCGCCCCAGCAGCGCACATTGGCCTCCCCAGCACAGGAGCTGCCACTCCAGACACGGCCCTGCTCTGCAGGGGCAACACAGCAAGCCACAACAGGGGAAAAGAAGTAAAATCTGGGGAGAGATGGAAGTGTCTTGTGTCCCCATCAACAGCACTGGAGTTCACAAAGCCACTCATGCGTGGGTGTCGCAGTCTGACACCCTTCTGCAAACATCAGTCTCATTCAACTACAGCCCTGGTGGAAAGTCCTTGTTGTCAGCCGTGCAATGTTATCTTCAAACAGAAACAGCTGAACAGCAGACAGAAGAACCACTCAGGCAAATCAAAGCAGAGCTCTGGAACAATCAAAGGCACCTGTGATTCTACTCATTAAAAGTCATCTTGCCTTTCAGCAGCTGTCCCAAGATACCAACAGAATTAAAGGCTACATCTCTTCCCACTATCTACAAGGAGAATACCCATGTCATTTCCAAATATGGCTTAGAAAAGGATTTAAAGTAAGAGATTGTTCCTTTTTGGGGTTCTGGGTGTATTATGTGGGCATGTGTCAGTGGGAAAGCAAGACACATGACAAACAGGCTAGGAACCCGCTCAGATACCAACAATGGATTGATAGGATGAAAGATCCCCATTCAAATTCCTACCATGAGAGAATATCCCTAGTTTCTAGGATGCTGAGAACTGCCATCTCAATACCAACAAACCCGAAGGTCAACTTTTGCAGAACTGGAAGAACATTTGTTTCCCAACTTTTCCTTAGCCTGTTGCTCCTTTATTCCCAAGCCCAGCTGACACCTGAACAGCCATGAGATGGGGGCAGCTTTTGGTCATTTGGCTTGCCTGCGTGTGTTGGCATAAATCAGCAGGCCACTCCACAGATCATTTCCATTAATTTATTTTGATTCAGTTGATACCCATTTGGAAACACTGAATATGATGCAAAATGGACACAAACATACACACATCAGTCTCTTCAAAAAGGCTCACAAATGTTTCACAAAGTTTCTTGCTAAAGCTCAGGTTTAAAAAAAAACAACAAACAAACAAAAAGAACTTTCCAAGGTAGACAGTTCTTCCAGAGCCCATCACTCTTCACATTATCATTAGAGGAATTCCGTAAAGACAAGATCCTGGGAGGCTGAATTCCCACATTTCAGAAAGAACTTCACCTGTCTGCAGAAAGACTTTTGCTTCACGAACATCCTGGTAGCGGCAAAAAAAAAAAATTCTAGGTAACTGTAGAATTTTTCACTGAAAGGAATACAGGAAAATGCATCCATAATCACACACGCTTCCTGCCCTAATGAGGCAATATACATTCATATAGGAGGAAAAAACCAAGCACATTATTAAGACATTAGGCAGTGAGGCAGTATCCATTTTATCTTCAGAAGAAATTTTACAGCAAATGGTTTCATTAAGACACTTGAAAGCAACCTACTTTGAAGGGAAAAAAAAGCACCATCATAGCATGAAGGCTGAAATGTGATTAGGAGTCACAAGCAGCACCAGCTCAGGCTCACCAGTGACTTTTGTCATTTGAGGACAAGTTAAATGGAGAAACAGTCGATGTGGGGACCTGTGACTCGCCTACAAAAAAGCACAACGCAGGAAGACACAGTTAAAGAGTGCCAAGCCACCACTTACAGGGTGTATCTAATGGTGCACTGTTCCTACTACAGACACCAAACAGTGGGGTGTTGGCATTTGGACACAGAGGGTGTAACACTACAACACCAGAAGCCTGGCCCCCTAAGAGCTGCCTGGTCTGCAGAAGTCCACACTATTTGTAGAACAACAAATGCCTCTTAAAAGGTCATGGGTAAAGCAAGATAAACTAAACTTCCAAGTCTGGGTGGGAAAACATCAGGGCTGGCTATTACCAAAATCCTTCACTGCTCTTGATCAGCTTTAAGTCCTCTCTTTATACACAGGGAAAACTTTTCAAGAGCCAGCAGGGTACTGTTTTCTGCACTGCCAGGCATACAGTTTTCCAGGTGAGACACTGGTCCTTGCCTAAAGGTCACACACAACCCACAAGTCAACTGTGACATGCCAGCTGCTCCCACTGCTCCAACCCCCAGGCAGCATGGATCTAGGCAGCTACTAACACAGGCAGCCCGAGGACTGACTCTTTTTGCCTAGATTTTAACATTTTTCTACCAGCATGGTCAGTACCAAGCTCAGCAGGAAATTACTCAGAAAAGAAACTGTTCCTGAGCAAACCAGATCACAACAGTTTGCCCTTGCAATAACTGCAAAGGGAGCGTTACCCTCCAAGGGTTTCCTGCTTATTCTCAGGAATGTTAAAAGGAGAGCTCCTAAGTATGCATCTGAAGGGATTGAAACTCTTCCGCCCATTTAGATGCCTTTTAAATATCCTGTTACTTTATGCTTCTCATCTCCCAAGGCATTCACAAAGCAAATCCTCTCAGGAAGAAGAGGTAAACAGATGCCGTTAAAGAAACAGTCACCATTGCTCTGCAGATTACAGCCACCTGAACTTCCTATTCACTGAGAAATCAGCACTGTATTTTCCTCCTAGAAAAACCCCATCCTTGCAACCCTTTAGTGCCATGCATTGTTTCAGTTCCCCCTGGAGCCAGTGCAAAAAAAGAAATTTACTTTGGCACTTCACCCCCACTATACTGGAGCGTGTTTGACCAAGGTATGAAATGGTTACGTTAGTCTCAGGTCCTTTGTTCTTAAATCTGCACTCCAAGTTCCACCGTGCCTGGAAGAACAGCCCTGAGAGTCTCGGTGTAAGCAGTTCAGATGAAACCTCCCAGTCACTAAGAGCTCATTGAGAGACGTGGAACAAGGCTACATTGACAGGCTGCAAAGTAGAAACCAATCTCTCCCTGTGGGTGCAAGTTGAGTACCACAGGGTCAGCACTGCCAGGGAAATGCCCTGCGATCTGCTCTGCTTTCTCCCAGCCAGGAGTAGCAGGACTCTGAGAAATCACTTATCTCAAACCTGCAAAAGCTCCCAGAGCTCGTTCAGCCTGTGGGTGCATGATTGATTCCTGTGCATGCAGCGCACAGGGACAGACAAATTGGCTGTCTCCACTGCAGGGGGTTCGTTTAGCCCAGGAGGTCCTTCTGCCTTAAACTTCCTCAGTGCCAGCAGGGTAATGTCTAAGAAGATCCTGCTAGCCCACAGCATCCTTATCTCCAGGGTTGCCATGCTCCAGTTCATCTCAGCAGGCATTACAAAATACATATGTGCCTTGGAAACATTTACAGACAAATCAAGGGGAAGCAACTTTGTCTCAGTTTGAACTCCTAGGATCAGGCTTCAAGCTCCAAACAGAAGGTCATAAAGGAACACTTTGCACAGTCCAGCTAGGTAGGTGCCTTTTTATTCACATTAGGGTCAAGGAAGTGATTGGAATCTCTTAGTGTGCTTGTTTAGAGGTAAGCAAGAGAGCTGTCCCTTTACCTCCTTATAAAGCACTGCTCACAGGATGAAAAGGGGCAAGAGGAAATAAGGGAAATTCAGTAACTCTGTACAGCCACATTCCAGATGCAGCTGCTCCTCAGTTATCTGCTGGTTATAAAAAGTGCCACTTGAGGAAACCAAACAGTACAAAGAGGGACACAGTCTTTACCTTAAACTGGGACATGTAATGAGGAGTACTCACAACAAATTTGGCAGGGATCTCAAGGGACACTCCCAATCCTGCTTTCTTTTAGCACCATGCACCATCCATCCATTCTTCAAAGCTACTGCACAGCAGCACAGTGAATGTGCATCACTTGCCCAACCCCCCGCCAGCTGCCTGCCATGCCCGTGCAGTCAGGGGCAGGCCTAACCTGTGCATGCTGCACACATCTGAAATCACCATAGCTAGGACAAAGCTCTGATCTCTGCTTTTGCACCTTAGGCCCAACCTGTAATTCTTGTGCCATGGCCCCCAGCTCTTCCAGCCAGACCCTTCCTATTACTGCAGGGCCAGCAGCATACATAAAGGGTTTAAAACAAAAAGCAACAAAAAATCCCACCCACGAAATCCAGAAACCACTGCCACCAAAACCTTGTTATTTTGGCTGAAGCTCAAGTCCAGGCCATACAGTTGCAGGCTGATGAGGAACAAATGGCATTCTTGCAGAGCACATTTTAACATGTTCATTCACCTGCCAGTACAGGTCATCTATCCCAAAAACAGACACCTCCAACACATCCTCTACCTCTCCCTTCGTACCCTAAGGCTGATCTATTCCTTGGCTTCTTGGCTTGAGAAAACAGATCTACAGTCAGGCAGCTCCACAGTAACTGGGTTGAGAGGAGACAAGATCACTGTGTTAACAGCAACACAACCAACCAAGATGCTACCTACCAAACATGCTGCTAGCAGAATTGCCTGCTCTCCCACAGACTCCCTTCTCCCGTAGACAGAAGGAGAAGGTAATTTCCATAAAGCTACAGTAATACCAGATGGGCAGCACTCTTGTTTTGCCCTCAGAGTTCACTGTTACCTGTTGCTTCAAAACATTTCCTTAGTTGGTGTATTTACCTGCTGTCACATGTCACAACCCATAATCAGAGCAGAAACACTTCGAGGGAGATGAGCAAAGCCTTCAAACCAATACAGACCCAGCTTAGAGGAAGAACAATGGGATCTCTTTTCACTCATTTAGACAGACAGGGATGGAATAACAACTTTAGGGGTCAAGAGGTGAAGGGATCTTACAAAGCCCTACAGGAATGTAGCTCACAAAGGCACTTAATAGAAGCATGTACACAGCTGGATGGAATAAGAGATAGTAAAAATAAATAAATGCACCAGAGAGGAGAGCACTGCTCAGTGACTGCCTAGACAGTCTCTTTTAGCCAAAGAGCCTGGTTTCTGCAAGGCTCCATCTGTTATCTGTACCCAAAGTTCACTCTTCTGACATCTCCAAAATGCCACACATAGGTACAAGCCAGGGATACTTTAAACTTTGCAGGAACCAGTGCACTCTCTGAAGCCCAGCAGCAGGTTCCTCCTGATGCCAGTGTTCACATTTAATGAAAACTCAAGTTCTCAAAACCTTGTGCTCTTCTTGCTGCTTCCCACAGTGGAAAAAGGCAGCAGGCTCCTCTTCTCCCCATCTGCAAATATGGCTTTCTGCATCCTATTGCTGGCTGACAGCATGTGAAGAACCATTCCACCTGGGAAAACCTCTGGTGTTGTCGGTGAGGGGACGGGCAGCCCACACACCGACCGCGAGGGAAGGTTGTGTGAGGAAGGAGTCCTGGAGGGAGGGGCTGCTCCCCAGCTAAACAAAGTCAGTGAACCACGACACAACGCCATCTGCAGAAAGAGGGGCGTCACACGATGTCCTCGGCAGAGCGCTGTGGAGGAGAAGACCCCAGGCTCAGGAAGTGGCCCCAGTTGCACAGGAGTCCCCGGTTATACTGGCCAGTGTCTATCACTAACCCGCCCAGCAGTCTGCGCCCGGTGTTGTCCCGCAGAGCCAGCCGAGCTTCCCTCTCAGTCACGTTGTAGCTGATGTTCAACAGCTGGATAAGGAGGATGTATCCCATGCCAGCTGTTACAATGGCACAGTACCATACACAGGTGAACGACAGAGCAGAGCTGGCAGCAGGGGAAAAAGATGGGAAGGAAGCCATTTAGTACTGGAGCAGCTGCTTTAAAGTGACTTTCCCTGGTAATCACTATCCTTTCAAATCCCTGTCTACATCTGCCACAGTGATCTCACTTTGCTGCTTTCATCAGATAATCCTTAAAGGCTTTCTCAAAATTAAAGCTTCAGGGCTTACTTAATGAGAGCTTTTACTGCTACCAGAGCTACTCTTGTACATTGCTGTCACACAGCCTAGCTCTTTATTCTTCCTTTTGTAAAGGTGCTCGGGCCTTATTTAAGGACCCCAGGATGCTCACACTCCACAGGTCACAAGATGGAGTAGACGAAGGAAGAGTCACTTGTGTACTACCAGTACTCTGCTCATCCTTGGTAGTGCTGCTCTCTGAACTCAAGTCCAACAGCTCCCATCAGCCTCCCTGCCAGACAGGACATGTTCTAGGCAGATAACTTGGAGGACAGTCACTAGATAAATAGTGAGGAATGAGAGGGAAAGTGTGCATGTGGATTCCAGGCTGCAGACTGTTACCTGCATCTGGGGGCAAACGTATTTAAAAGTACATCTATGTATACCACAATAAATACTTCAAATCCCAGCTCTTTCAACTTTTTCCAAATAAATGGCGAGCTCTCTCCAAGTCTCAGGCTGCTCACCTTGGCAAAAGCAGAGACACGTCTTTGCTTTCCAGGGTTTTTTAGGGAGCACTTTGTGTTCAGGTTTGACAGCCAGCAGAACAAGGAGCAGGAGCTAAGCTGCCTGAGCAAGCCTGCTCCCACCCCAGCTCTCTCATAGACAGACATCTCACCTGTAGTCAGAATAGGCCCCGGGGCAGTAGAACAACGCCACAAATGGAGTTCGGCCCCTACAGATGGTGTGCAGGGTCAAGGTAATCCCATACACAGAGGTGAGCATGAAGAAGGAGAGTGCAAGGATGAAAGCTCGATGGTTGTGCTCCCCTACGCAGCTGTTAATCCTCCAAAAGGAAAGAAGAGATTACTTGCTTAAAAAAAGAAAAAAAAAACCATCTTCTATTTCTTCTCCCTCCCCCAGCTGTCAGAGAACCTGATTTCCAAGGTGCTTCCATTCAACACAGGCTATAAACTTTGAAACATGTTCAAAGAAGCTTTATAACTTTATATAGAAAAGTAACAAACACAAGACAAGAGACCTGTAGGGTAACAGTAGCAGACTGTTTGCCTCAAATTTTTAGCAAGGGTAGTATCCTTTGCTGAAACACATTATACTCAAAAGGCAGCTTTGGGTTCCCTTGCCCCAAGAGAGCACTAAAGCAACTTAACTGCAGGATTGCTAGTGCTCCACAGGCCAAGTCTAAAGCAAAAAAACAGATTCAAGAAAACCCACACCAACCCCCCCCCCAACTGATGAAAAACAGGAGACAAATAAAGGCAGTTCTGAAGTATGCTGTAGAAGCTTTCAGCTCTCAGATCAACACACTTAGAATAAACAGTTATCCTAACTGTTCTTTTAAAGGGTAAATACAAAGCTTTTTGTATTTAAAGAGTGTCATAAGGTCTCGCACATAGCAAAGACAACTGTATTTGCCAGGGAGCGTAAAAAAAAAAAGCTAGCTTCAAAAAGAAGAGAACGAGAGAGAGAGAGAGAACACAGGGAGCCTCAGTAGTGCAAAACCTACCAGACACAGTGATGGTCCAGCCTCCTCACACACCTGCCACAAAGCCGGCAGTGCCCTGCTCGGGCTGGCCTGACCAGCTGGCATTTAGTGCACCAGTCCTTTTTCACACCTTCTGGCTGCTCAGCTGACATCCTGCAATAACCTTTAGCCTCCCCATTCACAGCACGACTGCTGGCAGCACCTGAGATGCCATGGAGCCCGCTGGAGCTCCCTCGAACACTCTTATTGGGCAAACCCTGGTGCGATGGCTTCTCGTTGCCTGCTGGGATGGGAAGATAGCCAGGGTCCTTCTTGGCTCGAGACAGGGCTGCAAGCATAAGAATTAACCCGCACGTGAGAGCGACCACTTGGGAATATTCCACGTGGCCCCGGGGAACCACCTCCCGGAGAAACACATAGTACATATAGCCCAAGGAGAAGAGCCCCAGGCTCAAGAAGAAGAGAGTCCGTTCCTTCCTCCGGTGGGTGAGATAGTAATACCACAGCACCACGACGGGCAAGGACGTCAGGATGATGAGCCCCAGCAGGAAGTGCAGGGCGGCAACGTGGAGGAAGACGGGCAACAGGACGAGCGGCGGCACGAGGCTCACGTTGATCTTCACGGCCCCCGAGAACCACGGGACCCGCAGCCTGTCCGCGATGGTGTCGGCGATCCTCTCCAGCGCTCCCGGGGGCAGGGATTTGCACGTCAGCCACCTGTGAGCGGGGGGAGCACAGCGCCGGCTGGCACCGGGGCGGCCGCGTTCCCGCCGCCCTGCCCCTGCCCCGTCCCGCTCCCGCCGCCTCCCCTTTCCCTGTCTCCCGACAAGTTTCCCGGGAAGCGGGGCGCGGTTCCCCCGCCCTCAGAGCGGCAGCCCCACGGGGATGCCGCCGCCGGGAGGATGTCCCGCAGTCGGGCGGCCCCCGGGGCGGCGGGGGTCGCAGCACCGGTACCTGTCGCAGCCGTCGTCCAGCTCCTCGCAGTCGCAGCAGCACGCCGCCAGGTGGTTGCGCCGCCCGCGCCGGTCCACGTACTCGCAGCAGCAGAGCGGCTCCTCCATCGCCGNGGGGGGCGGCGCCCTCGCCCGGACCGTCCACCTGACGGCGGCGCGCGCCAATGGGCCGCGGGGGGCGGGGCCGCCGTCACGCGGGGGCACCTGCCTTAAAGGGGCAGCGCAACAGGTGGCGGCCGCGGGGGGCGGCGCCGCGGGGCCCGGGCCCCCCGCCCCACGCCGCTGCTCCCCGGGACTGGACTCGCGGCCGGGAAAAGTTTCCCACCGCACACCTTTAACCGAGCCTGCACCCCCCTCCCGACCCACACCCTGAGTTAGCACCGCTGCCTGACCGGCTGAGCACCGCGCCAGCCGGCGCTGCCCTCCAACCACAGCCCAGCCTCGTGGGAGGGGGGCCCTTCCCTTTTCTTGGATTTTTTTTCTATATTCATCTTCTTTCCCTCAACCTGCTTAGAAAACGCTTGAAACACATGAAAAGGTGTTTCATCATCAGTGGGCACACCACGCTGAAGCACTGAAGCACAGCCCTGGATGGAGGGAAAACACCGAGGGCTGAAATTTCTCTGGGAGAGCTGGAAACATATGGCAGAAGGCAGCCTGCCAAAGCCTGCAGTATGCAAGAGATATCAAACCTTTTCCTGTTAATTAATCTTAGGCATATTCATCTTAAGATGGTGACTTGTTTCACAAGGCCCCCATTGCTAAAAAAAGCCTATGAAGATCCTGTGGCTGTGAATCCACTAATGTTGTTTTTTCTCCAAAACACTCTTCACCGATGGTCATTTTCTATGTTGACATAAAAAGCTGCGATTTCATAGAGACAAGCCCAGCTCTCCGCTGAGGATGTTTTTCACCCTCCGAAATGTTCAGATCCGTTCACCAGCAGTACAACTGCCCTTGCTCACTCACCATGGGATGGATCCAAGAGCTCTGCGCTGTTTGGAAGTGAGACTCCCCAGGGTAGAGGGCTGGCAGGAGAGACAAGACTGCCAAGCTATGGCAATGCAGAACCCAACTTACTTCTTCCACAAACCTTTATTCTGTGCAGCTTTTGAGCTAAACAGTAAAGAGTCCAGAGGAGACAGTTACAATCCCTACCCCACAAGTCCTCACACACACACACGTTCTTCAGACGTCTTGAACAAAAAGCTGATGTGGCTATTAACTCTCAGTCTTGCTGCTCTGTGTCCTGTTCAAGTGGTCAAAGCTTCTTTGGAGCATGGAGAGGGAAATCTTCAGCTGTGAAGATACAATCATCCCCCCCACCACCAATTACTTAAGTCAGTCTCCTGCATGGGTGAGTGATACCAGGAAAATAAAGTCTCCCTCCTCCTTTTCTTTTAAAGATTTCATGTGATTTCCTCCTCCCTGTTTCCATGAACAGTTGGCTTACTGTGCTCTCCTAACAGCTACACTCTGTAGAGTTTATAAATACTAGCAGTCCAGGATGAGAAAGTCTTAACACCTCACCAGACAACAGCACAGATGATAAACCACCCCACTCATTTTTAGTCACAGATAATGTTCAGTGCAAATACTCTAAGGAACATGGCAGCACAACATGAATTTTCTTTTAATACCTGGCCCTCCTAGTGCATTTTGGTGCACAAAACATGTTTAGATTATTGACAACCCTCAGAAAAACAAGGTAGCAAGCAGCAAGATGTGTCAGGACTTCCAGACAGAAAGTGTTATTCTGGATGAAAGAGGTGGCTAAATTCTCACTTTTCTTTTTTACACTGTGTGTTCAAAAAGCACTTAACACTTCAGAATTAGGAATTGTTTGGATAGTTAGCAGAGAAAATAAAAAGGGCATGGAAACCAGAAAACTTTGTCTCTAAAGTGAAACTTCCAGCACTCAGGCTTTTTCAAGTTGTGATCAAAGTGGTTAATTAACAGATTAATAGCAGCTGTGTGTGCAGAGACACCTCTAAACAAGGAGTATAAAAAAATGGCTTCTTTTTCTAACCTCCTTTAGTACATGGAAGAACAAAGAGTAAACAATGGAGAAAGGTACATGTGAACTCCCCCTTCAGCTTTCCTAAACTAATAATTTATTCCACCACATATTAAGTTTTAATAAAAGAAGTTAAAATCAGAACATTCATGGGTGGTAAGTAAAAACTAAAGCATCAATTTACTGTCCTTCAATTACTGAGTTGAAATTTCAGCCTAGGGATTTTAGGGATTTAACAGTCATGGACTTCAAGATCAGAGACACAACAGCATTCAACAACTTTTTTTTTTGTGTGTCTGTAGTATACAAGAGCCTGAAATTTTAAGTTACTGTGAAGGAGGATTAACTTCTATGGAGCCTCTCACAAACATATGAGTCTGCAGAATTTATTTATCTTTCACTGGAGATTAGGTGGCCCCTTGATACCAATGCTAAGTGATGCTCTTGCTAATATCTAGAAGGGTAGTGGGGAACAAAAGCCAGGCTAAACCTGAATGAAGAAACCCCATAATAAGATGGGAAAACACTTAACACATCTTAATATGAGTATTCTTAGAAAAGGCAATCTGTTTTGAAATACTCCAGTCTTTGCTTTGTCATGATTCAGAACTGCATCAACACATCTCTTAAGCACTTGACAAGTTTAAGAAAATTGACATGGATACTTACATCTTAGTCAAAAAAACCCAAACCAAAAAAACCAAACAAACACACACAAAAAACCAAACCCCAAACAAAAAACTGCCCCAAAAAACCCAAACCAAAAAACCCCCAAACAAACAAAAAAACCATTAAAACCCACCACCACCAAAACCAAAAACCAAAACAAACCCCCAAAACAAAATAAACCCCCAAAACAAAACAAACCCCCAATAAACCCTCCAAGAAACAAATTCAAAACCAAACCAACCCAAAACATCAGAAACATACGCACTGCCTAGGGCAAAACAGATCAAGAAAACTTTATCTAGCACCAGACCACATCAAGCAAAAGCTATGGTAACACAAGGGAGAAAACTTGAGTTGCTGACAAACAAGAACATCACCAGGAAAGTGTGTCAGACCTACCTGCTCAAGCATTTCAATTGAGTCTCTTAAAACTCCCTTCACATGTTTAACCTGTTCCTTATCATATTGAGGGATCTCCTCTTTTGATACCATTTCTGGGGATATGCTGAAAAAGATTGAGATTACATCAGAAACATGACATAAATGCCTTGATGCCTTTTTAAAAGCAACTGTTCTCTGCCACTATTGCTAAAAGCAATCTCTTACAAAAGCCACATAAAATGCTGCCTGCAGCTGAATTTCAATCCCTGTTTACTTGAAGGTAGTACCTCAGACCTTTGTAGACAACTGCCACCAAGAAAAAAAAATGTGTTGACATTACATTTATGATGTAAGGTCCATACACTTCAGGGAGCAAGACCCTTCTTATGAAGAAAGTTGCTCTAACCAGTTCTGAGATGGTCACTATGGGAGGTCCCTACACCCCTTCCAGTCTCAGCATCAGGATATGGTTTTTAACTTATTTGTTGATACTGTATTCAAGAGGAAGTACCATCTTTCTGTGTCTGAGTACAAGAGGCATACAACATGGAAGTTTTTGAAGGAGAAGAGATTTAGCAGGAGACTCACAGAAAGAAGCTAAAAAGCTAAATGAATCTTCAACATTCCATTTGAGAACATGCTGGTTCACACAGGATGAACACTTCGGTTCTGTGATCAGCACTATGGTATTCACAGAAGATGAGTCACAGCAGGCTGATAAATGCAAACTAAGGTTAACATTTCTCCCAAAACAGCTTGTCAAAGGAGAAATTTATTACTGCAAGATGCAGTCAGACATGTCACTGGATTTCAGTATAGACCACAGAAGTACAGCAAGCCCCAGCCACTTCTGAAAATTTGCCACTGATTTTCATTATTTAGAATTTACTTTTTTAGATCAGATTTTCACATAAGCTGAAGAAGAAAGCAAGCAAAGATCATGAATTCAACTTACTTCAAAGAGCTTTCCTCCTGAAGCTGGACATGATAGAGGGACTGAGCTGCATGCTCTATCTTTGACAGTTTGAGGAACAGTGTTATATTCAGCAAGACCAAGAGTAGCAAACTGTAGAGAGAAGAGGACAAAAATCAAGTTTTGTAACAATTTCAGTTGTAATGCTACTAACACAAAATCATGGCTAAAGACAGCTAAGGAAACAGAATCCTCCCAGAATCCTGGGAGAAAAAAGGTGTGGGGCAGCACTATACTGGAAATTAATATCTATCTGAACAATTCTTAGTAGTCACTATTAAGCTGGGTAATAGCAAATAGAAATAACAGTATCTCTTCATGGAACTTTTAAAATTAGGAATTAGTAAATTCTAGACTTTATTTTTTTAATAGGATCAGACCTTAGAAAACCTGTAAGGTAGACTAGCTTATCAAGTCAGGATTTTCATTCTGCATGTCATCTCCAAGTCAATCCATTCCCCTTTTATACCCACATGTTCCACTCAAATTAGGTTAAGATTTATCATGCTACATGCAATGTTAACATGCAAATGAGGAACAAATGCAGATAAAGATCAAGATGAGCTTGAGTCAAGCAACATTTTAATGCAAGTGAATACTTACAAGACACTCATTACTACAATGATGGTGGTAGTCCTACTTACTGCATCTCTTTTCCTTCCTAAAGGGCATGGAAGAGGAGGAGGTTAAAAAGTACTGAAGAACATTCCTAAAGGATGTCTGCAGGCAGATATACGTTAGTGCCCAGCACTTCACACAGAATAGCTCAACAACTTCTGATGGAAAAATATAACAGGTCATGTAGGTGCACAGGATCACCTCCACCATTCACCAAGGCATTTTTGCAGCCATCTCTGAGAAGCTGGCTAAGCAGTCAGGCTCTTCCATCAGAATTCCCCCTACCCCACTGCTGGGGAGAACAGAGTGCTGGAACATGGTCACATTAAACCTGAATAGCCTGAGAAGGCTGCAGTCCATCCATTCCTAACATTCAGCACCTGTGCTGCTAGTCACACACAGCAGAGACAGGCTGCAAAGTGGCTCTCTACTGTTTGTTCTCCTGCTCACATTCATCTTTCTGACAACCAGTGTCAGTCACGCTTTCCTGTAACTTGTCCCATCCTTACTGGCTTGGTTTATCTATTGTCCTGAAAACAGCCTTTCCAGAGGCCATCTGCTATTCATCAGGCAACAGGGATCAGACACTACTGAGGGACAGAGTGTGCATGTTCTCTCCAAACTGGACACCTATCACTGTGGGCAGGCTGATCTTTAAATATAATTCCAGTTTTGCACATCCTGCCCTGGACAAAGGACATACATAAAAGTTGTAGCGTACACTGAGAGACACGCTCATCTGAAAAGGTGGAGCAGCAGTAGCAAAATTAAGTAATTAGGAAGCAATTTCAGATAGATAAAAAGTCCTTTACACATGCTGCTGATCCAAATATTCTCTCAGGGCTGTACTCAGTGTTGTCTCCCCATTTAGGGAAGTGCACACACTCCTAGTTCACTGTTTACAATTCAGTTTCTGTCATGGAATCCACCACTCCCTAGTGCAAACTAGTGCACAGATGTTCCTCATCTCTCTAGGTGGAGCTCATATTGTATATGCTGGTGGCCAAGTCTGTCATGCCAAAGGGCAGTGGAACTGCAAGAAATGCTTCAGTGACCCAGAAATTACAGAAGCATATGGGAAACAGACTTCTTAACATTAGAAATAAATAACCAAAACTGAGATGACAGGGCCAAGAGGCAAGTGGGAAAGTTTAATCAACTCATGACCTGTGTGTGCAGTTATTTGAAGAATAAAAGCAATTTTTCAGAAACTTTACAAGAATCAGGTTAATTTTTTTTTCCTGATCCAATCTCATTTTCAATCCTTTGCAGATACAGAACAGCATTTTAGACTTTGGTTGATTTTTGTTTGTTTTAAAGCTGAAGGTGATATTAGGCTTGATTTCATGAGATACTCATGATAAAAGTGACCATGCATGCTCCAAATCTACTTTATGCAAGCTTGAAGAAGCTTGAACTCACTAAAGCATTTGCTATCACACCAATTACATCAAGACAACAGTAATATATACACAAGTGCTACTCTTGCACTACTTTAAGAGTTATGCATTCTTGAACACACCTTTTGGAAAACACTTGATATAAAAAATTCCTACCTATTATGCTGCCCTGGGACTCTACTCCCATGTCACCAGAGGAATGTTGGGAAGAACGTTTGGGAAGTGATTCTGCCAAACCCCGGTGTAAAGTGCGTCGCCTGCGTCTCAGAGCAAGTAATTTCCCAGAGTCTTCTATGGACTGATTAATTGCATATTCCTCCATTAGGAGATCTGATTCTGCGGAGGGAAAAATAAGGTTACTGAACTGCCAAAAAGAAAGCTGGAAAGCTGAAAAGCATAGCACTGAAGACAAATTGTGAGATATGCAGGATGGCAGCAAGAGGAACAAGCACACTTTCCAGTACATGAACTTAAAACAGGTAATTGGCAAAGTACACCCTGACCTCCACTCCTGTTCTATTTGCTAGAGGGCACTTGGAACACTCTGCAGAGGTGGTGCACACTCAGCCCAGGCAGGATTGTTCAATGCTATGCCAGACAGCAGTTGGAAGAGCACTGCAAGACACTGTTAGACTGAGACTAGAAATTGTGTTAGACTGTGAGCCTGCAGCCGTGTCTGGCCAGGCTGTGAATAGACACTCATAGAGCCTGCCAAGTGCCACTGCTTCCTCTTCTCAAATGCCCAGTCAAGGGAATTCTTAGAGATAAGCACATGCAGTTGAGAATAACAGCTTTCCTGCTGCTCCTCAAGTTTCCTTCTGGAAGCAATTGTGACCAGGTATACAAGAACCCTTTGTTAGCCACAAGGCTTCTTTCATACCCTGGAACTGGCAGATACTTTGATGACAGGAAGTTCTGTCTTCAAGATTGCTTAGGTGTTGCCTTTTTTCCAAGCCATTCTTTAAGCAGCCAGGTTTGACAGACACAAAAACATAACATAGCAAAAGTAGCCTCCTTACTCCAGCACAAAGAAGAAAATGTCTCACCAAGTTGTTTGAAGTTTTCCTGTATTCCTCCCCAGGTATTCTTCTCGATTACAGACTTCACAAGGCCCCAAGGCTGTTTTTTGTACTTCACTTCTGCAGAAACTCTAGCAAACAGAATGCAATAATCAAAGAGTGCTCTTCTAGGTGGCACTGTGATAGCCAGAATCTCTTATCAGAAGCCGTTCTCCAGCTTATGTGTAAAATCTGAAATACCAACTGGAACTGCCATCGCTCTCCAGCCGGGCAGCACTTTCACTGAAGAAAGGCAAGAGACAGACAGTAGCAAAGACAACATCTCTAGCTAAAGCCCCAAAATCTGGATGTCCAAATTATGGGAAACATTTTGGAATGTTTTCCTTCAGACTCAGACTAGAAGACGATTTCTACCCTCTGAAGCATTCTCATTTTAACACACATTTAAAATAGGATTCAGGCTTCCAGATAATAAAGTTGTAATTTTTACTTTGTATGTGTACATATGATGTATTACGTGGGCACTACAATAGCAGAAGGTGAAATTCTTTATCACCACTCATACATCAAGTGCTCACATCCTACCCTTAGTAGACAGAAATTAAAATCTGTTTCCCTGTGAGCATGACAGAGGGGAAAATGACATTCCTACCTTGCACTCCTCAGGTCAAACTAATCAATAATGCTTCCAGAATAAAAATGAATTGGACTAGAATCCTTCAGAGGAATGCTTCTAACAACTGAGTGAATCCCAAAGCTCTTTATAAAGGACAAAAGGATAGTCTGTGATTTCAGTCAAGAACACTGACCTACATCCTAACATCCTAGAATATACTTTTTTCAACTTTTTAAGTAATCTTCCAAATCAATGTAAGCCCACTGTGTTTCTAGTCTAACAAAGTAACTCCTTTCAAATAGAGTTTCTGAGCCATTTTAAGCACAGTTTAGTAAGGCCAGCTGTAACATCACCATGTGCCTTCTGTTCTATACATGCATGCTCTGTGCACCATGTTAATACCCAGGTTTTTACTCTTACCCTAGGGTTGTTGTGTGTCTCAGAAAAAACAAGTCTAGGTCTCAAAGAAGAACAGTGATTCACTCAAAAAAAATCCAAAGTAGTCTTCAAGGACCTTTCTTCCCTTCTCCTCCCAGTAGAGTGGGAGTTTGCAGTAGTTTTATAGCCTGAGACAAGCCAGAATAGAATCTAGGCTTGCTAACCTTTCTTGAGTACTGATTAAGTTTGAGATAAAAGCTCTTACTAAAGGCAGCACCACTTCCAGTGTTTTCAACAAATGGGAGAGGAACATCCGTATCTAGGCAGAGTTCACTTGAGTACCCTCCTTGCAAAATTAAGTACATTCTATCTTCCCTGCAGATTCCTGTGAAACCATTCTCCTCTGCAAGCCCTTAGCAAGGATGTCTGGGAAACCTTGTAATAAAATGTCTCAAATTTTTCCGATTGATCCCACTCACACAGCTGCACTTGAAAACACGAGGCTGGTCAGGACTCAAATCGGTATTGGAGATGAGTTCTGTACCTCAGAGTCAACATCTCAGTTAATTTCTCACTGCATTAATGAGATCCAAGCACAGCATACATGTGACAAGAAATAAACCAAGCTTATTTTCCAGAAGAGAACCCAACATTCTCTATGCTGCTAGCAGATCTTTTACTCATCATCAACTCAGAACATCCCTGCCTTGGCTTCTGCCCTCCCCCCGTGCACCACCGAGGCTCACCGTAACCGGCACTTGTGACTGGATGTGCGGCTGATGCAGTATCTGTTCACAGTGTAGAAATAATCATGGTAGGGGACGTCATGGGTCAGGACCTCAGCATCCACCTGGTAAGACTGACCTTTCTGGCTCTGCTTATGCAGGATCTATCATAAAAGAAAATAAAAATAAGAAGGTATATTCATGGTACACAAATTCCCTCCACCCCCTTTCAGACCAAGCTCCTTAGGCTGGATCAACCAACTCCAAGTGAACTCAAGGAGAGAGAAAGCCTGAAGAACCACTATAAAAACCAGTTCAGAAGGTCAAGTATAGGTGGGCTGGGAAAAGAGAAGATGCCTCCTGTTAGAGCCAACACCGGCAGCAGCAGTACTTCCCCACTGCCACTTCAAGTACCAGACGCAAGGCTGGCCACTGCCTCATGACCACAGCTCTTCTTTGAGACCTTGCCCAAAGCAGAACTACAAAAGGGTTGAGATTGGAAGGCACCTCTGGTGCTCATCTTGTCCAAGAATTCTACTCAGGCAGGACTATCTAGAGCTGGTTGCCCAGGACCATGCCCAGGTGGCTTTCCAATAACCTCCAAGGAAGGAGGTGCCACAACCTCTATGGACAACCTGTTCCACTGCTCAGTCACCCTCACAGTGAAGAAGTGTTTCCTGATGTTCAGAAGGAATCATCTATGTTTCAGTTTGTGCCCATCACCTCTGGTCCTGACACTGGGCATCACTGAAATCTGTGGCCTTGGATGGTCAATTTTTTTGACCATCTTTGGTCACCTTTGACTCAATTTTTTGCACCCTCCCTTCAGATATTTCTAAAATTTTAACATGCCCCTGAGACTTCTCTTCTCCAGGCTGAACATTCCCAGCTCTCAGCCATTTCTCACATGAGATGCTCCAGTCCCTTCATCATCTCAGTGGCCCTTTGTGAGGCTGTTCACATCTCATACTGGGGAGCCCAGAAGTAGACATTGAAAGCCTTTAATTGCACCTTTTCACCCCCCAATTCCTAAGAGATGTTAATACTTTTCCCCACAAGTTTGTGGGAGTTTACAGCCATCTGTAAAGGTAGAAAGCCTCTCTCATTTAACAAGCATTGGCTCAGTAACGGTGAGAGAGACAGCAAGCCACCCTCAGAGGTGCTCTGTTTGAACTGCAGACCCACATTCAGTTCACTGAACTTTAATCCCCAGTCAGAACTCTGACAGACCATAGAGCTGACCCTCTCCCTTGCTTTAAAGGACACCACACAGACACACACATGCACACAGTACCTGCTTTTCAGTTGCAGTTGTGAACTTCCCACAGAGTGGATTGTTAATCGTTACAGTGTACGTCAAAGTCCTCAACTGATTGCCATTGGAGTCTCTATTCCAAGGGGTTGATACAGCATCTAGATGAGAAGTGATGCAAAATCTCACATAAACATTACCTGAAGGGCATTACCTCTGCACCTAGTTTTGAGAACAGCAATAGGGGGAGAGACAGAAAACTGATTTCAAATAGTCGTGGGTTTTTTCCAGGAAAGGGAAAACTGTACTGTGCTAATGAACAAAGGTGAGGCTCTGAATAGCTGAACCTGAATCTAATGAAAGAGATTTGAGGGTGGAGAAAAGAATAAGCAATTAAATGAAAATATGTCATTTCCCATTTGCTTAAAGTTGAATAGATTCACTTAGCATTATCAAAAGCTTTTGCCACTTTGCCTTCCAAGCTGACACTGAATAAATACTACCCTTTTTGACTTAATTTTCTCTTCTTATGGTTTCAGTGAATAAAATTTACTCATCCAGAAAATTAAAGCCTGTGAGTATCGTTTAGGAGGATGCAATGATTTTTGCCTGTGTGCCAGCCGTACAAATTTCACTACTTCTGGGACACAATGTAATCAGAAATACCCCACAGAATGCATCAACTTAATAACCGACTCAAAATTCAGGCATTAAGGTGCAGATTTGTGGTGCACTGAAATGAGGCTTTTACTCCAAAATGGACATATCTAGGGAAACAACAGTTTAGCTTTAACTGTCCTCTCTCATAGTGAAACTTTAAAGCTTAAAAATTCTTTTAAAGCAAGGAGAAACTTAAAATTCAACTTAGTCCTATTTAGCAATTCTCAGAGGTAAAAATTTTCAGGGTAGCTTGTAACACAGAAGGAAGAAGAGTTTATTACCTACTATACTCCTGGAATTAAGAAACCTCTGCATGAAGTGAGAATTGGTGAAAAGGATTTCAAACATCTTGTCTGCAGTGATGTGGAAAACTCTGTTTATAAAAAGCCTCCCATAGAGATCATTGTCAGAGACAGTCTCCTTCACTGCTAAGAAAGACAGAGAGATCAGGTTAAGAACAGTATTATGAAGAACCTTTACAGCATTCTAAGCTTTATTACAGATTAAATCCTTCCCAAGCCTGCACCAGCATTTGTTTCTCACTCTCAGAAACCCAGTAATGATAGCAGCAAATTATTCGGTAGGTGGGTTGCCTTCAGGAACAAAGTCCAGAGCTGATTTTCAAATACACACAACTATCACCATTTCCCTGTGCAGATTGATAAATTAACATCAAAAGGTCCTATCCCTTTAGTTTTGCCTTCAGTATTCTACTCCTACAAGAAATATTGGGGAAAGACAAAGTTAGCATAGTTTTCATTAATATGTGTCTCTATTGTACAAAAGACAAGCAAGAAGGACAGTAAAACCATAACAGTTTTCTTCTTAATTGTGGCTAGTTTCAGAATTCTGGTTTTTAACATTTATAATACTGATAGTGTCCACAGTCTAAGGGACCAGGCAGATTCCCAAACAGTTCTTCCAACTGTCCTTCCCTCCACACCTATTGACCAGGAACACAAGAGATACCGTGCCCCATTTTGCAGTCCCCAAAAATGCACTAAGAGGCTCAAATGCCATCACCTATTTCAAAGCCACTGAGCACCCCAGTGGCATTCTGTGGCGGCAGCACTGATCTTTGCTATTTCTGCTTCTTGGTGGTTGCTGGCATGACTCAGCTTTGTGGTTGTCTCAGCCACGCTTGCAAGAGATAAGGGATAGAATTATAATCCTGGAGGGCAAGCAGTTTCCTGTGCCAACCCCGACTCAATCTGCTTATGCTTTAGAAACAAGTCAATCCTAAACTAAAATTACCAACAAGACAAACAAGCCCCCCCACCCCCACACATCACTAAAATGAAACAAGAAGCCCAAAAGCAAATCTTGCAGCAGACAGACAAGTCAGGATGGCCAACCTTTCAACTGATACAAATGAGTGCTCAGGGCTAGGAAAGGTCAGTGCCAGCCACTAATGCAAAGGTAGCCTGAATACCATGCTGTAGTTCACGAGCTGCCTATAAGCTAAGGTTACAGCACTTAGAACATTACTGCTTGGTAGCAGTCAGTATTGATAAAGGCAAATGCAGTAGCTAAACAACCACAGCAGTCCCCAACGAAACCCAGCTCTGACTGAGCAGACTTCCTCTCTAGTGCTACTCCTAGCCTGCTAGAAGCCTGTTAGAACATATGCCTCGAAAAAAGCTCTCCTTGATCTCACCAGGCTTCAATGCAGGACCCCAAAAGCAAAGCATGAGTATCGCATTTTTGTGCTAGCACAAGACATTGACTTCCTTCCCGTGCTGTGTTCTGCTTATGCAATTGTAATTCCACACAATTATGAGATGGGACAGAAAGCAAACACACATTTCAAGAGGCCTATTTAACCAGTCAATATGCAGTCATTACATGTAGAATACAAATTCTGCTGTGCTGAAACATTCTGCAGGAAGCCAGATATGCAGCCTGAGCTTTCAGCTTATGCTCACTGTATTTCCTCTCCCAGCTGGACCTAACTCTAAACAAAAGGCAGGCCAAATGAACTGTAAGTTTGACCTCATTTAACAAGACCTCAACACTACAGATCTCTCCTTTCAGAGTGCACTCCCCACATCCTCTCTTTTGCTAAGAGACAGGAAGTTTCAGATACTGATGCTGACATCCCCTCTGCCTACTGTGCATTAGTTGGTGTGGAATCCGATACCAGGCAATTCAAGCCTACTTACTGTGGTTGAGTGTTACTCAGCTGGACATTGACATGCCCAAGGAATCTGCTACCACTTTAAAAAAAAAATAAAAGACCCAGACACATGATCAAGCCACCAGATAAGCATCAGATCAGCTTTGTCAGCTATTTGCATGTGTCTTAGCAAATACAAGATAACACAAGCTACCTCTGCCCCCATGAGCCTGAGCTAAACAACACAACTTCATGTTCACCTGAAATGCCTGAGGACAGCTACTATTTTTCTGCTGATGCAAGGTAATTTGGTAAGCCAGGGCAACTTGTGATATGCACCAAGCCCATGCACTATTACCATAAGATGCAGATCTTGCTACCAAGCTATATTACTCTCAGTCTGTCCTCCTTCTAGTGAGTCTGAATAAAGAACACCCACAGGTCTATACAAAACTTCCTGTAAGTTAATTTACCTACACTATATAGTCATGTCTCTAATAAGGAACAGTCAATGAAGTGCCAAGTGCATGAGAATCTATTGAGAAATATGTTTTTACTTACAATCCTTCTCAGCTCTTGAAAGAAATAATTTTTTTTTTTAACGTTGTTAGCACATAAAGCAGTAATTTTCAGGAAATCCAAGCTAAAACTGGGTTTATGTATCAGGCCCATCAGCTACTTTAGATGCTAGGATTCAAACAGCGGTTGTCCAGAACAACTGGAAACCTTTTGGACAATGGGTCTGGAAGGTGCACATATGTATAAATGCTGCTGTGAGTTCCACATCTGTGGAAGCAAGTAGTTGGATACACCAAGAGCTTGACAATCTTCAAGTCACTTCCATCTGGGCTTCTCAAAATTTATCTGTGGAAATCCTAGATGAAGCAGCGAGCACAAACAGTAGCATAGCAATGAATAAGTGTACACTTTTGTACACTTGCAGTCTGAACAGAACAGGCAGATTTAACCACTTATCTCTGCTCCAAGTGAAGAGTCACGTTTGTCTACTGCTTTGTTTGTTTTAACTTACACAGGTAAACTTGTATCTGACTTTATTTTTCACAACAGTAGAGCAACATGAAGCATTTTATCTAAGACTGGCTTGGAATGCTCTTCATTTAAAAAATGTTTTGTGCAAATACAGAGCTATCAGTCTAACTCCTTCACTTGCAGTGCTGTTCTAACCTCTCAGCAGCATACTATTATCAACACTAACTCTCTTAACCTGAATACCTTTATAGCTGAATTGGAGCTGTCTGCTAAATTTACCTACAATTATTCTGACTGATTATTCTGACTTTAGGTAAGGATCCCTAGGGACCCAAAAACACAGAAGTAAACATATTACCCAGAGTGTCCTGGTTCAGTCTAACGACAGCAGGTCTATTCCCTCCCCCACTAGTGCCTTGCACTTCATAAGATCATTTTCATCACTGCAAGACAAGCTGTGAAATAATGTTTGAATATACTACCATTATGCAGCAGCGATGGCAGAGGTTTAAAAACATCTGCAGTGCAAAAAAAGAGACAGAAAATGGGGAGGAAGGGGCAGTACGAAAAACATTGTTATTGAAATTCCCATCAACAACCAACAGCAAAAAGCTAAACACACACCACAAGCAAATTAAGAAAGCTGAACCGATAAGAGCAGAGGCTATTAAACAAATTAATAAGAAGGTTGATTTTTCCACTCCACAGAGTTGGGGGAGGATCAGGATTTTAAAAAAGTATGTATGCAAATCTTGGCACCGCTGAACATTTCTATACCACTGGGGATGGGGAAAAAATTACATGCTGCATGAAAGCCGTGTAGGTAGGAGCTTTTAACCAGATATACCTGAAATCAAGTGAATAAAACCAATTCACAATTATTCTGACTTTCCAGGCATCATCTATTTAAAGACTGTTTCAGCAGTATTAACCACTTTCAGAAAACTCTCGTATACTTTAAAGACTAAGTACAGAATTAACTTGGGGAGCTACTGAGTGAGTATTGTCACAATGCTAGCTTTTTCCAGTTTGCAAGATAAAAAAATCCCCCCAACCTTTTGCCTTCAGGTGACTCACAAACAAATATCCTCCAAAACGCAAAGGAAATTTTTTTTTCCAACAAAATACATCCTTTCAGTATTTTGATTAAAATGCCAACAAGATAACAGGGCTACTCTTCCTCACTTACACCATATATCCAAAATTTCATATTGGGGTGGGGAGGGGGACAACTAACACAGGGCTGAACCTAATTTCAGCTATTCTGTATTTCAAACACTGTATGCCCTATATACCACTATCTGCAAGCAAAGTCAAGCCTCTGCTGTGCCCATCTTACAGCACCACAGTAGAGGCAGTTATGCTCTCCTGCAGATCACACGTTTCAGGTGGGTATTAGTACACACAGAAACAACACAGTAAGTCTGTCACGTTACACAAGGAGAGCAGAAATGTATCATCTCCCTGTATACAGTAGAGCCTTCTAGCAGAAAAGACTTTTTCCAATATTCTGCTTCCCCCTTCTTTCTTTGAAGTATTTCATGCTGCTGAACACAGTCACTGAAAACAAACTACCCTATATACTAAAGAGTCATTTGAGGAAATTAAAAAGATCTCTTGGCCCTGTGTTGGAAATATGTATTCTATGCTTGAACTAAAATCTGTTTTCTGAAATTCAGAATTAAGGCCACAGATATTAATGTTTAGCTTAGCCAAAAGTTTGTCATGGCTCAGGATTTATACTCTGATTTACGAAACTGGACAAAAACACCAAGATGCAGGTCAATAGGCCAGTGGTGCACAGTGGGATGCAGACCCCCCCATCCCCAAGGTGAGAACTGCTTAGGACAAGGGAATTAATGTTGTGAAGAACAACAGTCTTGAGCTTGCCCCTCACCTTATTTGCCAGGACACCTCCATGGGCAGCCTGAGTATGAGCCAGAGGACACAAGAGAAATTAATCGCATGGGTAAACCTTTGCCATGTAGGAAAGCTAGTTTCATTTGCGTGAAGGAATTCACCTTGTAAGAGTGTGGGGCAACTGCAACAGAAAACAGACAGAGAAACAGAAGAAAAAAATTCTAAGCATGAAGATTCTGAGAGAAAAGATTAATGTTGTGAGTCTAGAAAATCCTGCTCTGAATAAAAAAAGACTAGTCTTGGGGAAAGGAAGAGAAATAAAAGCAGCATGAAGTCAGTTGTCTTTTTATTAAAGAGACATCTCCAGTTTAATATGCTCTATTTATTCAATATCACTAATGCAGGCATGACAGGGAATATTTACTGCTATCATTTAGGCAACTAGCAGCACGAAAGGCAACAGGACTACTTTTTAATCCATTTCACTGGAGACCTTTGCCATAAAATATAAAATCCAGAGACAGAAGAGCGATGTGGTAATAGGAAGATAGGAAAGCTGCAAAATATCTAAAACATCCAAAGGCCAAAACTTTCTGCTGCTCTAAAAGATACACCTGTGAAAGAGTAAATTAATTTGTGAAGCTTGTTAAGTGTGCAGGAGTATGGCATAAACAACAGCCTGTTCAAGTAGGTATATTCACAAAAATGATAATGCCTGACATGCATTCAGTTTAATCTGAACTCAAGACAACAGAAGCACTGTGGGGGAGCAAAAGCAAAGTTAATTGAATAGAAAGTATATCCCCAGGCAAAAATCACAACTTGAAGGCAGCCAATTCAACCCATAACTCTGAAAACTTTCCTCAATGAGCCCCACATAATGTCACCTGCAAACAACTTCAGTTGTCAATTCTGAAATGACACGATACAAAATTTCTCAGTGAGATTAAGAACTTGCCTCAATTAAAAGAGCTGTTCTATTCCTTGCCAACAAGTGATGAAGTAAGTTCTCTTTGCACATGAAAGAAATATACAGCTGCTACTGAGCACAGTACTAACTGCTGGGCTTTTCTGTCTTTCATTTCCTCACCACCATATAACCTTGGAACCAATGCAGGCTGTGCACACTTTGCTTTAAAGGCATTTACAGAATCCAAGATTCAGATATTACAGAATATCCACCAAAGTTCAATGAGCTGTCTGAACAATTACAGCCCTTTGGCGCAGAAAACTTCCCCAGGGTAAGTGAAAAGCTCACCACAGAAAGTGAGAACTTGTGAGGGGCTACTGTGAGACCACAGGACAAGCACCCACAGACCTCAGCACAAGTCTGTCATCCAGGTATCTGAGTTTCCTCTATCTTGTACTGGGTAATGAGATACGAGTTACAAGGCTGGTATATTAGGATCCATTAAGATACTGTTTGCACAGAGACTGTAATCTGCTGCAAGATATCCACTAAGGTTTTTCATCTTCAGATCAGATTCAGAATATGCACAATATGCTCCTAAAAGCTGAGAAGTTGTCTTCCCTGGGCTTTCAGTAAGTTCCTCAGCTTACACCATCAATAACAGTGAAGCCCATAAGCCTTAAAAAGGTAGAAGTGTGAAGAAGGGGAGTTGGGGGAATCTTTCAGAAACTTAAGAACAGTCTGAAATGTTTTCCCTCAGTTTCCAAGAAATGCAAAGGACAGAAAGAGACATCTTTGAAATTAACACCACCACAATGTCAAGAAACTTTCTTTAGTTTAAGCTGTTAGCAACTCTCTACCCACCAAAAGAGAAAAAACATAATTTGTTTGTTTTCATTCTAAACACCCAACAACTTTTTTTTTCCCCCCAGAAACTAAGATAAAAAACCTTTTTGCTGCAATTCTGTGAAACAAATAAGCAAACAAGTTTCATAAGATCAGGAAGTTCTCTAACTTTCTCCACAAGTGAGACGGAACACCAAAGTCATGTTGTCTTACAGATCCCAGCTGTTAAAGAGATTTACCTTCTTCACTATCTGAGGCACTGCTCTTCTCTGGAAGATTTTCATTCTCATTAAGGTCCAAGGACTTTTCTAAAGACCTGCTCCTAACTAGCTTAGCTGGTTTTCTTTCTGAAGATGGAAGAGGGCTCTTTATTTGCTTCTCACTTGGGGACTCCTCCACCTGAAACAACCAAGAGAAGAAAAATATATCAGTAATCAGACACCATTAAAAAAAAAAAGGAGGGGGGAGGTTACTTTAAAAAAGACAGCCATACAAAGAAAGCCACAAGTTCTATCTACTCAATTATCACACAGTCAAGCACTAATTTCTCCCCTGCTCCTCTACCCCAGCCAACCTCTCTTCCCTTTATTTAAATGTTTTACTAAACCCCGGTAACAAGGAACAGACTTATTTGCATGTACTGCTGGTACCAAGAGCTGCTTTAAATGGGACACTCCCCTTGCACCCATCTGCACAGTAGGCCCCCTCCCTACTTCGATGCTAACATTTACAAATTCCTTAACCTAACACAGAGTTACTTTGTATTCATCAGGTTAGTTTTTTCCTAGCAGTTTAGCAAGGGTCCAACAACTCAGAGGGGAAGCACAATGAAACAGGCAGGGCCTTCCTCTTTCAGCAAGATTAGATTATCCCAATTACATATTTAAAAACTTCTTATTTTGTAGGACTCCGTCACCCTTTGAAAAAAGAAGTTTTAAAATACTGTCTTAGAGCCATCCTACCTATAAAATGTTGCTTCTCAGAAACAAAGCAATGGAGTATCATTAGCCATCTCCAATCTATAATCAGAAAGGAAATCCCCCAGAGTGTCAAAGTCACTGAATCAATGATGCAGCTCTTAAACAAGAACTGTTAGCTAAGTATATATGCCATTGCACACTTAAAAGAAGTAAACCTCCAGGGAAACTGTATGGACAAAGTTTATCTCAAAATGCCACCCAAAAAGCTTCGAATCAGTTACTTTTATTCTAAACCTCTCCTCAAGGCCCCACTGCTGCCAGTGGAACACCTGGGATCAAGAGCAGTACAGCCCCTGAAGAGCAGTGTGTGGACCGTAGTAAACATGATCAGGCCTCCTCAAGTGAGTTGTTCTGATTCATCTGCAAAACCATCATCCCTAAAGATTATTCAGCACTGACTCAAGAAAGCAAGAGCATCTGCTGCTTGAACAGTCATCATGTACTTCCTGTACTTCTTGGTTTTTTTCAAAATAAAAACCTGTTACTTTTTTTGTGCAACCAAGGGCCATTAGGAGGAGGTGGGTGGCTGGAAAACAGAGACAGGCATCAATCTGACTGCAGTATAAGCAGACAAAAATACTCCTTCAAGATAAAAAAATTAAAAAGGAAGACTGAATCAGAAAAACATCAGTTAACAAATGCTCCTAATTGAGAGGAGCTGCCATGTAAGTTATACTCAGTCACACAGCAGGATCTAGGATGGAACCAATATTAAATGTCAAAATAGCAATACAGATGAAAGTCAAAAAGGAGCTAGCTACGATAGAACAGCCTAAAAATTGACACACTGATCCAGCACAAACCCAAGGAACTCTCATAGCATTTTGACAACAATTAGGGATCTAGTGAATAAGTGGAGCTCCCACCAGCAGCATAAGAGCAGCCCACTATGCCATGAGCAGAGAAGGAAAGTCAGGCTCAAGTCAGAAGACAAAAGGAACAGAAAAAAAAGCTTTTCATGATGTCATGGAAGAAGAGATTCAAGCTGGGGCTTTCACAATAACTGATCAAGTTTAATACAGATTTCATGGGGGTTTGGGTTGGTTTGCATTTGTTTGGGTTTTTTTTCCACACTAAAGAGTAAACATTTTACTATCTGCCAGCTGGAATTAAAGATGTATAATTTCTTCCTTATCATACATTTATCTCCTGAGCTAGTCCAGTAGTGCTAAGCTCTGTGCCAAGGCTTTTTTGGTTTTTAGTGTGTGAACAGCAAGCTCTGGGACTGGAAGGCCTCCCTACAAGGGGTGGAGGGAAGATGGTGGTTGCAAAAACAGGCAACAAGGTGGTTCCCACACTCATGTGCTGAGAGGCAGATGAGCCATGACTGGTGTTCCACACAGACCTTCCTCAATCAACTAAAGACAGCCATTAACAACATTTTTTTCGAGATGGGCCAAATACAAGACCCAACCCCTCCACTATTCAGATCTTCCTCTTATGAGAGCTTTGGGACTTACTTTGTCTATCAGAGCAGTAAAGGGGAGTTTAAGCCTGTTTCCCTCCAGTCTTTGGAAGGTGGTTAAGTGTGCTTTGTGTCATCACTGTGATGGCTTCTGATAAATACATTCTAAGCACTACTGCCTCCTCCTATTGCCCTTGTGGTTCTACAAAATATGCTGCAATCCTGGGGCTGTGGAGAGAGCATGGACATTCTTGAGTAATGCCAAGTGACACATACAGCTAAACAAAAACATTGTGCATTTTAGCTACCCTGAAACAGTAAACTGAACAGTTTAGTTATACATTTATCAGGATTGCACTTTTACACTATAATTAAAAGACTTTTCAGAGGCAGTTTATTCAAGGGAGAATCCTGGCATTTTTACAGACCAAATTCCCAGGCATTCCTCCTTACCAAGATGTTCAATTAGATTTAGCACCTGCAACAGACATCTCTGGGTGTGGCTTCTTTTTCCAGGCATAGCAATTATTTTTAAATGGCTTGTTCTTGTGCAAATAAGTCTTACAAGTCCAAACTACGGCTACCTGTGTAGATTTTTAGTTATCCCAAACAGCCCAAATTCCAGCAGCATGCCCAGTCCTCTCACATCTCACTTACAACTCTCCAAAAACCTTGTTTTATACTGCTAGGGTTTCCATGAGGAATGCCCATCACTCAAGTAACTAAGCTTTTAACATCTGACAAATACTACATTTGCTGAATATGAGTCTCTAGCCATTAACCTGGATTTTGGCAAAACTATTTAAACCCTACTTAACCTCCAGATCACTTTTAGCAAGTGACAAAAGTCAGAAGATTTATAGGGTAGGAAAAACTATTAAAATAATCTCCTTTCTTCCTTCCTCAAATTCTCCAAAGCAAAACTGGCAATTAGGTACCCAGCCCTAGAAAGGTTTATAAAAAAATGCATTAATGGTTTATTTTCTTTTCCAAGCTCTTTGGGATATCTAACAACCCAAAGAGAAAGTATCTGCAACTTTTTAGGACTACAGCTGCACATAGGAGTCCCAGTAACAGTGCTAGACACTGTGCCCATCTCAGATATCACTACTAATGCACTTGCTGTCCCCACCAGCCAAACACATTCACAAATTCATGCAATGTGAATAAACACGAGTGAGGCATTCATGCTTGTTCAGCTGTACTAACTCCAAGTATTATGGTAAAATTCATCCTTATTATAGCAAGTGTGGGGGTTTTCCCCTTCCTTCTGAAGCATTTCCAGAGATTTCAATAAGAAAAGGTTTCATATATTCACAACAGCAGACTAAACTGACCTTTGAAGGCAAGGCTAACAAAGCATAACTACCCTTAATAAACCACATGTAGAGGAGAGACGGTAATGTAAGAGATGTCTTTTCAAATGACAAATAGCACAAGCAAGAAAGCACTGGGAAGTGAAAAAGGCATTACTTCCAAAAAGCACTTGGATAAAAAACAAATATGATGTCCTCAGGAACTGGGTATGAAAAACCAGGTAATTTTGTTTTCAAAGGAAAACCAAAACCCAGACCAGGGCATAAGCCTCAGCGTTCTAGCCAGGTTGTGCCACAAATTAGTGACAGAGCTTTGCTGAAGCTCATACCAACAGTTTCTCTTATACAGAATTTTGCTCATTTTCAAATTAAAGAAACATTCTTGACTTTTCAAAGACTTCTTTAGAAGTTACAATCTCCATTCATCCTATGCTTACAGATACACAAGTAAAGCAGATTTGCTTATCAGCTACAAACAGCAAGAAAGGCTGTGTCAGCACTTACTCCTGGCAACATGTGTCTGTTGAGTGACTCTCCTTCTGTTTGAAGCGAGGGCTCACGAACTAAACCAATCATTTTGGGTAGTTTCTCATCTCTTTCTCCAGAATCATCACAAATACTGGATCTGTCCAAAGCAAAAAGGAAGATATCCTTGGAGATGTAAGTGCTGAGAAATCCGAGAAAGCGTCTCATGTGATTTTTGCATTCAAAACATGGCTGTTCAGGTAACATTAAAAACTACCAACTCATTCTTCCCACATTCAGCTCATTAATGTCGAGCCATTTTCCTCATTCCAGACACATCTCAGAAGATTCAGCTTCTGATCATAAAGTTAATAAAACCAAGCACTGATGAATCAAAGAAAAAGTGAATGCCGGGGGAAATGAGGAAACAGATATAGCTTATAACCAATTTGGAAAGAAAATGTTTTAAGAAAGTGTCAGAAAATAATTTTTTTCCTGCATGCCTTATTCTGAAGTTGCAAAATTGTGACCTTTTAACAGAAAAAACCCAAAACATAAAAACAACAAAAGAACCAAGTAAGCCCGAAACAAAAACCAAACCAATCAAACAACAACAACAAAAAAGACAATCAGAACATATTTAATAGGACATCTTTTGAAGTCTGCAATGAACTCAAGACATTTTTCCCACAAACATACTCAGATAACACAGGACTGAAGAGGCATAAATTACATTGTTCAGTTTTGTAGAGTCATGCTTATTTACATAGAGATATGTAAAGTGCTGTTATTAGATTTACACTGGCAGGTCATAAATCAGTTCACGTTTGTTCAAAAAAAAAAATCAAGGCAACTCTTTCAAAAAACCACATCATTATTATTACAATTATTACAGCTTATCATATTATTATTCTTTTTTCTTAATTCAAGCTGAGGACAATACATAAATAAGCTAAGACCTCAGATACCAGGAGAACAAGGCAAAACAAGTATTTCCCCACAGAGGAGGGGAAGAAAAAAGTGCCTGAACCATAATAAAGCTCCATTCTATTCAAACCTTCCAAACTGTTGACAGGCACACAGGTGCTGACTACGCACCATCATGTGAAAAGGCTGCTATTTAAGCTACCCTATGCTGATCCCCAAGCAGATCCAGGGAGAACAAGGTTCTCCTCTCTCCTCTTCTAAGGGGCCTCAGCTGCACTGCTACTATTTTAGAAAATTCACACAGTTGAGCTTTTATGCATGCTCAGTCTATGCAGTTCAGACCTCTGCATCCTTTTACTACAGGCTTAACCTTTCTGGTAAGGCTACAGCAGCTCTTCAGAAACAAGAGTTTCTAAGCAAGAGCACATTGCTTCTCCCCAGGTGTTTCAATAGGCTGTACAGCCTCTCCTTACCGAGACTGCCCGTTGTCCTCAGACGATGAGTGGAAGCTCTCCATCTCCTCGCTGTTCAGGCCCAGCTCAGAGCCATAGCTCTGGTGCACCAGCTGCCAGAATTCCTGCTTGGTCAGCCTCTGAAACAAAGCGACCTAGTCAAGAACCACGGTATGGGACAGTAAGGCACTGGAGAAAAAACAGCAACAAGTTTGAGTTACGCCACAGCCTTTAACCTCAATTCTGACAAGGACCGAAAGCATTCAGGTATCACGTTCCGAGATTGGGTTTCAGCTTTTTGGGCAACTGTACTCCTGTCTACTCCATACTCCCAACCCATCGCTGTTCAACCAGTAACAGCAGGCATAAGAAAAATTGTTATTTTAAGGAAATACACACTTGTAGCCACTACTTGCTTCCTTACGTGTTACCAACATTTTCAGAGATACCTTCAAGGTACCTCCCTCTTGAATTTCACTCAGTATGGAACAAGATCAGTAAGTCCCTCTTTGATCCTGAACAAACTGCTTAATAGATACCTGCCTGTTTCCTGAGGATGCTCAGAGTACTTTACAAACTGTGGGAGGCTAGCATTTCAGTCACTACACTGGTGTCTAGGTCAGCCAACTGTCCACTTTGCCAAGGTGGGACAGAAGTCCTCACTTTGTACCACCAGCAGCCACTTTATGAAAAGAGTTGCTTTTCTTCAGGATTACCTTGACTCACCACTAGTTAAGACTTCTGTTTCTCTACAATATCTCTGTCCTGCTCCATGAATTCCCACAGCTACTGGGACATATTTAAGTTCTCTTAAATTGTCAGAAAAGCTTGGAGGTGAAAGTAGTATGACACACTCATATCTGCAAAGTAAGCAATGAGTTTCAAAGTCCACCTCGGCTGTAAGGGGGAAGGGGGGGGGTGCAAAAAAAAAAAAAAAAAAAGAGAAAGAAAGGACATAAAGGTTTTGGTATTTAACAGAGCTCAGAGAGCAATACTAGCGATCTTAAAACAGGAGACACCACACTGGAAAATGTGCCTCTGCCACCATCCATATTGATCAAGGGAACAGGACTGTGCTAATGAGGCAGTAACACAAGTAGTGCTTACTATTTGCATGAAATGATGACATTAAATACCCATGCATTATTTAAAGGGCCTTTAAATGATCCTCTCAACCCGCCTGCTTCACCTGTAGAGTGTTACAGTACCCGCAATTTTAGACAGACACAGCGGAGCTGACCCGCACGCANGCCGGGGCCGGGGCCGGGGCAGCGCCTTTCCCGGCTGCTGCTGCCGGCCCGGGGCGGGGCCTGGGCAATCCCGGCCGTCGCCTCCGGGCCGGGCCCCACGGAGGTCCCGCTGCCCCCGCGCTGCATCGCATCGCACGGGAGCCGCTCCCCCCCCGAGGCCGGGGCAAACACAGCCCCACTCGAGAGACGAGGGAGGGTTTTTCCCTCGGGTACTTTCCAGCACAACACGGTTTCGGGCTTTTCAGAAAGCAGCTGGCAACAAAGCGCCGTATTGGCAGAGATCAGTTTCACGGTATTTAATCCTAGCGAGGGCAAAGTAAACATTAAAACACAAAACACACAGCTATAAAGCAAGGGTCATAGCAGCTATTGCCAGCCTCCCCCTGCACGGGAGTTTGTTCTACAGAGCAATGCACTGCTGAAACACGTGCATGCACTTACAGCTGGCCTTACTTTCCCCAGGCATGCTGTCTTTTGGAGCAATAAACTCATAACCACAAACAACTACCTACAGCTGTTCTTATTAAATGGCCAAAAAACAGGGGCGGGCATTACATGGTTTCAAAATATGACTGAGGTGGATGTTTAGCTAGCACACCTTCCAACCAAGAATTAAAGGACAGAAACAAAGCCATTTTCATTTCTGTTGCTCAGTATTGCCAATGCCTTGATTTCCAGTCATAATGGGACAGAGGTAATGTTGCTAATTAAATTCACTGGTATGTCCTCTCTACGGGCAAATCAGACTGCCCTTGTCCAGTCAGCCTAATAGTTTGAGGAAAGCAGAGAAGCTTTTCAGCTTCTATAAAGGAATCTATAAAACTGTTTCCTGTTGTTTTGTAAAGCCAGTGTTACCGACTTCTGCTTCTAAAACAGGATTCTTGCACTCCGCTCAATTATTCCTAGCTCAGCTAGATATAATAAGTTCTTAATGGTCACAAGCCAAGATCAAACGAGACTTGCTTTATTGTATCAGAAAGAGTCTGTTCTGAAAGCAAAGAAGGGCATAAATTTTCTGGGTCAGACTTCTGCTTCTGAGAGGGTGGCTTAGAGAAGCTCTGAAGCTTGAAAGGCGAAATCTGAACATGAATTACTTTGCCCATTCAAGGTGATAGTCTACACTGGGTTTTTCCTTAGTTCTCCTTGTATACAAAACCAAAGGCTTCAAGAAGCAGCTGGGATACACTTTTGTCTTTTCAACCAGAGCATAGATCATCAGTACTTTGCTTCATGCCAGACAAAGAGGTGTCACGGCACAAGAAATACTACAGAATACCACTGACAGAAGCAAAGCTCGTGATTTTTACCCCCTATGGACAAATGCAGAAATAAGAACAAGATATGCCATACAGGTTGACTCAAGAGACAACCCCCACCACACACCACACTCCTGCCAAGCAGCTCTGATACAGAACTGTGATTGTTTGCAGAACAGGGGAGGGAAACAGCAAACTCTCCCTCTAATTGCCCAAACATGAAGCTCAGAATCAAACCAAGCCTTCTTTAATCTCTAAAATTAATCTTGTTGTACACAAAGGTTCAAATAAACATCTCTCTTTTCACAACCTTCCCTGAGAAACTGCTGGGGAAGGCAGAACTGCTGTCCTGGTAGATGTTTGCCACAAGAAGCCCAGCTGATCAGAAATTCTGGTCCCTTCTCACACCTCTAGACTTACCTGCTACAATGCCTCCGGAGACAGGTGCAAATCTCTACCCAGCAAAGCATAAGAAGAACAATAGGAAAATAAATCCAACTCTAAGGAAGAGGACTCATGGGAATTGAGACAGATTAAGTTAAGATCTTGTTCCATTAGAAATAAGGAGCGCTGTGTTTGTTTGGGATTTGAATGACCTGCCTAATTACATTTTAATTTGTTCCTTCTGCCTTAAACTTGAGGGATATTTGACACCCATAAGGTTTAGGAAAATAAAGCAAAACTGTAAATGGCACTGCTCTTATTGTCAATAGCAGCCATGAATAAACTTCTTGTACCAATCTGGAAAGCTCACTGCAAAACAGGATTTTTGGCTGATTTTATAAACTAATGTATTATTGAAAGCTGCAGTGGATGTGGAAGCAGCTATCTGTTTTATCAAGACCGGTGTCATGTCTCTTCCAGACCTGCATTAATGATTCCTTATTTTCCATGATGCTGGATCATTTAAAAAACAATGGCAACGTAAAAGCCTACAAGACTCACTCTGCACACGTTTTGCAACAGGGACGGGGGAAAAAAAAGTGGAATTTTCCTTCAAAGAAAAAAGTCTTTACATGGACATTTAAAGAATAAAAAGCCTAAGAAAGGCCCGTCTTAAGAGGAAAGTACCTACTGATTTGCAGAGGAACTAAAGTTGAAGGGCGCCAAACACAATGTAGTGTATTGTGAGCAAGTCTGAAGAAGTTATGAGCTAGAGAATTGTAACTCAGCTAAAGGGGACCAGGAGTCCTGTCAAAACAGTGGTGCAAAGTTGGGGGAGAGCATCTTAACAGACAACTTAAGTTTGGGCACAGAATAGCATGTAACCATTTACTGGTTTCCTTGCACAGCGCAAGTCACTTCTGAAAGAAAGGCAGACTTGTCAAAGGACTGCTTGGTCAACCATCTAGGACATGCAGTACTTGGGAGGTACAAGGCAGAACGGCCACCAGATGGAGATCTGGGAAAGGGGATGAAGCTGACCCCACTGAGAAGTTCTACAGGTGCTGAAAGCTTAAGGTGTATCAGGTAAAGCAGACAGGTCACTCTTCAGAGGTCAGACCTCATAGCACAGAATCTATGCCCAGGAAGTGCTGAAGAGGCCAGTGACTGAAAATCACCTCTGCACAGACATGATTTGAAGCAAATGCAATTCTAGTCCCCTGGACCCAAATCCTGAAAACTGGGGATTATTCACTGTCAGGTGGCACAAACCAGCGCTGTGACACCTACAGTCAATTATACTTGTGATGACAACAGAATTACTTTATTTCATAATTTAACAGTTGGGTGTCATTTCCAGGTCTAGCAGATGTGCTCCGGAATACAACCAAGCTATTCACAGGCTTAAAAACATTTAGCTATTTGCAGAGGAAACATTAAAACCAGCTCCTTTTGGAACTGGTTCCAGAGTGAGATCTGTTTTTTGTCAAAAACTTTACAGATTCTGATGGCATCCCTTTGATCAGGAACACCAAGCTTCACATACTTAGGCATTGCATACCATGGCAGGGCCTCAGGTGTATGAGATTTTCCAAATGTATGCTGTTCCTGACATTGGGGTAGTGGGGAGAAAACAGCAAAACTGCTTGAACACACCAAGGGCTCTCTTTTAGTATTAGTTCATTAGACAGCTGCCACTGTAGTGGAGTCAGTAGATCCAGCTCTAGCAAATTTCTACTTTCAACTCCACAGCGCCCCTCTATAGCTTGATCTAGTAAAGAATATAATAAAGAAGGCTGACAGGTAAGTCAAACACATTCTAGCAGAGAATCAGAAGTCATTACGGCGTTGCAGAAGTAGGAGCTCAACCTAACAGAAATCCTGTTTCAATAATAGTTCCAAACACAGTACATTAAAAAGCCATACGTACACCTCATGACAGTATTCCATTTCACAACTTGGAACCCCAAGCAAAATTCTCATAAACAGAGTTATCTTCTAACACACTTCAGTGAGGATGCAAGCAAGCTAACAGCAAGATTTGATAGAAATAATGAGGATAGTTTCCAAGCTACTCAAATGCGCTGGTTCCTAAAACCTGCTGGCTTAATTCATCTCATCTTGCATGCAGTCCATGCCTCCTGCTTTCTTATCTATCCTTCAGCTACTGCTCTAAAGTGAAAAATTGATCCTAATGTGACACTCATTTCAGTGTCACAGAGTAGAAACACATAAGAAAAATACTGAACAGTACAAAGCTTGTTACCTCTGTTCCAGCCCTAGAATAGGTTTGTATACCTGAATGTCCATAGATTGACCCTCCAGCACCACAAACTAATCAACTGAATAACGTTAAGTGCGATTTCTGACAAACTTTGCACAATGAAAGAAAACAATGTTACTTCCAGTTGCACATTCCAGTCTACAGGTGACATAGTACATTGTGGCTGGATTCAAGACAAGATGGTTATGAAGTTACAATTATATAGTATTTGATTTGAGGGACAAGAAATTTGCAAGAAACACTGGTTTTGCCTTAAATAGCACTTCCCTTTATTTTCAGCTTTTGTTTTGACAAAAAATGCCTCTAGTCTGCCCTAAAGTTCATCTAACAAAAAAAAAGTGTAGCTACTATGTGTAAGTAGCACAACAACTTTAAACCTTTGGGGAATCATTGCAGCATTATATATGGATATTTCGGTGTGTAATTGCAACTGTGTTAAAATATTTAAACAATGAGAGCCATAAACAGGAAGAAATTGGTTTACAAAAACTGTCTTTCTTACAGTGATGTTCTGCAAAAGTGTCAGTCCATTTTTAGTAAGAAGATTCACTTAAGTATCCACAAACTGCAATATAAATCAAGCTAACTAGCAGAAGTTGCCAAAATACACTTCCATATCATACAGCCTGCCTTTGTTGCATTTATTCAAGGTCAGCAGAGTTGTAATGAGTTGGCTGGCAAAGGTTCAGCTAACTTATCTGAGAAGGAGTTTTGGCCTTTTTCCTTGAAAGTTTTCACTGAGAAAACCTCTTGCTTTTTTGATCACAAATTAGGCATGGAAAATGCAAAGCAAATGCATATCAATTTAGTAACATATGCTTGAGCTGGTAGTGAAGAGAAGCATGCAACCTATATGCAAAGACAAAATGCTCCTTCAACAGCAGAGTTGTAGGTGGCAGTCTGAGAAGGAAAGGATGAGAATTTCATCTGTGATCTAAAGTACAAGGAACCAAAGCAGAACATCAGATTAGAATTCTAAGTCAGAAGGGAAAAGCTAACTTCAAGTCTTTATTCTCCAGAGGCACATCTGTGTACATTAGAAAAAGATTATTTGGTTGCTTAACCACAGGTACTGATGCAGACAAGCCTACCTTATCCAGCAACACATTCTGCCACAAACGGAAGATACTGAGGTAGCTTCTGTCTCTTGCACTGAATGACGTGAAGAAAAACTGCAGAAAAAAACAAGGTAAAAACAGAAGCTCACATGTAGCTATTTTCCAGAGTCCCACAATGCTTCCTTGTATCTTGAATATCCCAAGGTTATCAGTAACAGCATGGCTCCTTTCACATTCAACAAACCCGGGGTCATATTCCTCGCGTTCCACACTTTGTATCACTTTCAGTATGTTCCCCAATGTCCACACAGTATATAAAGACACTTGCTGTTCTGGCCATGTGACTACCCTTGGCATAAAGGAAGAGCTCCTCCTCACCTAATTACACACTTAAATTTTTCCCCCACTTGCAGATAGGTTGAAAAAATCAGAAATGCATATGATGCCTGTTTCTTACAGGCCACAGCTATTTCCATTCTTCTGCCACATATGCCTTTTACTAACATTTTCACACAGAATGATGTGAAATCAAAATAATTAAAATAGGAGATCAAATTACATCCATCATTTCCAGTATTAAAATCTTTCCCATTGGAAAGTTGGGGTTTTTTTAGCAAAGAGGTCTATCTTCCTTGTCGATGAAAGTTAATACTGGGTAAATTGAGAGGAAACAGCCAAATATGAGGAATCACAGTTCCTTCACAAAGAACAGCTCCAGGTTCACTGTGGAAAGCTATTTTCTGTTCTTTGCCAAAAATTATTATTTTCAAGGCATTTACAGAAGAACTAATCACAAAGTGTGTTGCACATAAGAAGGCTCTGCATCATGCTTTTCAGTTTTTCAAATACACACTCAAAAAATTCATTTCCCAGCACATGTTCTGGGGTAAATTTCTCCATGACTCGACATCTATGACATCACAGTCCTTTTGTTTTCTGTAGTTTTCTTCCAGGAGCACTTGAAATCCAGTGACTTTGATATTTTTCCAGTATGAAGAACACACATTCTGAATTCATGTCTTGAATTTTAGTTTTCAAATAGATTTCCTTTGAATAGGTGAGACAAACTCTTACTTTCTGGTTACTGTATCAACACCACTAAGGGATTCTGCAATCAAACTGCAGCTGAATTATCACGCCAATATGCACATGCACAAGGTCTGCTTTCTACTCCCAATCACATTTAAACTTTTGACATGGAAGTTACTTATGCAAATACAGACTAGAACAAGTGCTGTGTTCTGGACTCTATCATTTAGCAAGAACGTATTTAAGAACAGATTTTCACCTTCTCTCCTTTTGTTGCTATTTGTATGGCATTTGGAATGAGACGAGCAGTCTTCTCCTTTGTCATGAAAGTGATATCCTTCAAAGCAATAGAAATCTAAGCAGAAACACATTTAATAAGACATATTAAAAATAACTTACGACTAAATGTTAGAAGTTACAGAACATGCAAGAGGAACTCAAACTAACCCCAAACCCTGGGATGAAATTCAGATGAGATCAGAAAGGCAATTACTGTCTCCACGTGCTGCTTTAACAGCAAGCATTTCAAAGTAGAAGCTGAGGTGACTTAAGAGTCATCTCCTCCTCTTTCACATCAGGACTAGGGAAGTGAGTGTTTCTTTCTTCTTTTCTTCCACTCCTCTAGCCACATGCCACAATCCCAACCAAATACAAATCACAGATCTGAAAGTCAATCCCAATCAGAATGCTACACATAAAGCAGGACATAGATGAGAGAGATCAGCTAATACACTCTGTTATCTCACACAAGTTTACAATATAGTCCATTTTTGGAGTTTTATTTGCAGTCTAGTCACTGAAAGAAATTCTTCCTGCCTAAGCATGTTTGAGTTGTATATTAGTAGTTGAAATGTTTCTGTTTTGAAGAACATGGTCTGACTGGCTGCCATTTCCTTCCAGCCTACCCCCTCTTCTCTTGAATATAAGGCTGTGCTGCCATTCAGCTTAGAGAAAGGAGGAACATACAGCTCTGTCTTGTTTTTCCCTCAGTGAGCAGAAGGTTCTCCACTTACTCCCCCTCTCTTTACAACAACACAGCCTGTTAATGAGGTCCCAAACTTGGCTCTACCATTGTAGCTGATGAGCTCAGATTGCCTAAAGGTATTGCTGAATATATCACTCTGCTAGACAGGCAGAAACAGGTTACCAGGATGTATGCTGGTTTGGCTAAAAAAAACCCCACTCAGTCTTTGAACAGTTTATATATTCAAGCATATAATTTCAAAGGGTTTATTTTTTAATTAATTTCACATCTAAAATAAGAAATATTCAATCATCAAATCCATCTGATGAAGTAAGCTTGGTTTTCAGTTAAGTATTTCTACAGCCCCTCACTGTCTTAAAGACACAAGCTATTTGTTGTTTGTCCTGCGTATTTCAGAGCACTCAAATGTGAGATACTAACTTAAGGTATAAGCAGTCTCACAGCTCACAGAACATTTTGACATGTCCATCCTCTGTTAGCTAGGTTATCCTCCCTTTCTCATTCACTGCTTCATGCAAGTTCTAAAGCAGGTGCAGCAACTGTTTGAATGAAAAATTTTAACTCATTAACCTAATCTGACAGAAATAAAGGGCCAACAGATCACAAATATCTACCTTTGCTCATACTGTTCAAAAGCCACAGACCGCAATATGAGAACTCGCAGAATTCATTTATCAATTCCCTTCTGCTGTTCTCAGATGCTGATATTTACATGTGAGGCTAAGTCAAGTAAGATTCAGTGCTGGAGAGTTCTTGAACAGGGCAACACCACATACCATGTTGTGCCCCAGGTCTTACAGTAGAAGATTGTGTTACATTCCTTTACAGGACAACTGCATGGTAGAGAAAGGCAAATTGTCACCCAGAAATGTTAAAAGCCAGCTTCAGCAGAATTCCTAAACTTCCTATGCTGAATGACTGACTGAGCAGGCTTACTTCAGCATTCAGATGCCTCCATTGCTATTCTTATTTTACAGAGAATGGATCTGCATTTCCACTCAGGGATGCAGGCTCTTTCTTCACAGCCTAAAGTTACTAGTATGAGATTGACAGGGTAAGATTTGAGAGACTCTAATCCTATATCCTGATAGGACAGGACAAAGAAAAGGTGGGATTCAAGTGAGCTTAGAGATCTTACTGTGGTCTCCCATCGGAAAATGTTGCTGTGGAAACAGAGCCAGTTTTCAGAGAGATACAGGCGCCCTTGCAGCAGGATATCCTTCTGGAGCGCACAGGCGTAATCTGCGCACAGAGAGCAAGAGCAAGTTACCCACTGACCGCAGCACAGGTGACCCAAACCTTGTAACTAAAATGAGATGGGCTCATCTCATCAATACAATAAAAAGCCATTTCTTTCACTCTTAAGAAGTCTACGAAGGCAGACTTGTACTGGCTCGCATCCAGACCATTGTTCTGGGAACAGCCCAAAGCCAGAGCTGACAGTACATTGTGTAAGGACAGCACTCCATGTATCAACCCCTGTGCATTATCTTAGGTTTTCAGAGAAGAGGTGTCAGGCAAGACCAGGAGTACATGGGAGAAGTATTCATTAGTCAAACTTCAAAGCACCTAAACAACAGAATACACATTTTATAGTACAAGAGATTATACTGTCAACTCCAATGTAACAGTAGCTCCTATGTTGTAGTAAGATAATAGTGTTCCACTAAACAGATCCTATCACAGGCTTAAACTATCTGCAGAGGAGACACTAACAGGCAGCTTGAAGCTATCCAGTTCTTCAGGCAGGGGATATTTCCAGAAGGTGACTGTCATTTTTATGATACTGTCTCTGACTGAAAAATCCCTATTGAGAAACAGATTTAATCTACAATGCAATTACCCATCATCAGATACCTGCTAATTAAGAACAAGAGCAGAGGATTGGTTGCACTTTTTAAAAATCTCAGAGAGCTCTCCCAGTTTCAGAGCCTGAAGATTCAAACAAAAAGAATTTTCACAAGTACTGCTGCTAGATAATTAAGACAGACCTCTTTTGGAAGCTCCAACCTAAAGAAGGCTACCTAATGTATAGAAAATACACAGAATGCATGTATTGATGCAATATATTAGTGATTTTACCCTTAGAAGTATCAAATAGCTTTGTATCTGGTATTGTCTGAGCCTGAATTTTGATTATGTGTACTACGAGAAAATAATACAGTTCTTGTTCAAATATCAAGAAGTTCAGGAGTCCCCAACATCCTAACTTCAAGCTATGTCTGCATTTACAGAAGCTTTTATTATGATTTTTTAAATTCTCTAGCATTTTCCCCCTCAAATAATCAAGTGGAAAGAAAGTTTCTTGTAACAAGAATGAGGCATGTATACAAGCCCTAGGAGACATAACTACACACAGAACTACATAAACTTAAATCTAAACAAATAAGTTGTAAATGCATATTTAAAGAACAGTCAGATACCAAAATGCTGAGAGAGGAAGGCAGCAGGAATTTGAGTTTAAGGACTTGAGGAAAGCATTAGTAAGAAGTTTGCACCTGACTTCTGTGTTTTTAAAGGAGGCATTCAGACCTATAAAGGTCATCACTGAGCAAGTGATGAGCAACCCCACTCTGACCCACCTACACAAAAGCGAGTATCAAAACAAAAGGAAGAGATTAGCATTTCTCCTTCTAAGTTTTCAGAACCAGTAACTTAATATGTTGCTTGAAAACAACATTTTCAGGCAAATTATAGTGGCATTCCTTTAAGCTCCCATTTAGACAGTCAAAGTAATTCCTTTCATTTTAAGAAAATAGTATTTCATATAATCTTTACACACAGTGCTCATTACAGTGGAATAGTTGCTTCTTTTGAACAGCTAATTTAGGAACAGAAGCAGTAACAATTCTTTTAATGAACAGCAGCAAGCAATGGCTTCTTGGAGCACCGTAAAGCCTGTACCAAGTTTCTCAGCACCAAGCAAAGGAAGAGCTCCTTGCTTGGAGGATGCAAAAAGTCCTTTAAAGGAAGCACTGCTTTTTATGGGGTAAAAAAAAAATTACATAAAAGTAGTGGCTTTGCTTCTGATGGAACAGATTGATATTAACACATTACTACATCCTTCTCTAAATCCTAGGCAGTCTCTTCTCTGAAGCTGTGCTTCAGAGTTTGCTCCATGGCTTTCTGTATCAATCAAGTGTAAGGAGACACATCAAAACAATGCTTTGAAGTAATAGTCTTTCCTTCTGTTTTACTTCCCTACTCAAGTATTTTAAAAATGCAGAAGGCATTTCAGAGGATAACTGCCTCCTGAGGCTGGAAAAAGACACAGGGATTTAACTGCTTCAGAGCTGTTGCTTGCACACTGCAAGCATACACTAACAGCCTCTCAATATTCACTTCCTTAGAAGTTGCATAAAATGAGAGATGAACTTTAAACAGTCCCAATGCCACTTTTGTATGAAAATATACAGTGTATTTGTTACACAAATATAACACAGGCAGGTGATAAAGGAGGGAATAAGGTGCATCACTGCATGCAAAGGAGGTAGGGCTACATGCTTGCCTTCTTTGGATTCTGCAGTGGAGTGAAACCAAGCTGGAGCTCAAAAGGAACGTTTCAGTGTTGAGAAAAGTTATGCATCATAGTTTGATATTCTCTGATACCTGCTTCTTTCCTCTCCCATTCATCTGAAAAATAGTCTTTTAAATTACAACCACCCACCGTGTCACTCAGTCCCAGGAGACACATTAATCAAGGTGCCTCAGGCAAGGGTGTTAGTTCCAGGGAGCAAGGGGAAAATTTTTGCTGAGAATGATCTACCTAGTTAAAAGGGTCTCAAAAACAGCATCCCTTTTTTATTTTCACAAAGCAGGCACTAGAGGAGAGGAAATGGACCTGGCTTTCCTTGAAAGTATCTGGTGCTAGTTCAGAGACAGGAGAATAGGAAGTTGTCAGCTGTAGTTAGAATTTGCCATAAAAAAACCAAAATGCTTTGACATGACTGTAAGCTGAAGTCATCAACCAGAAGACAAGGACTTTTGCTGTGATTGCTTCTTACCTACTATGAGTCTCTCTGAGTCTGGCAGATGAGAAAACTGTCTCTTGAATTCCTCACTCCTATATTTGTAAGTGGAACTTGAGAGCTGCAACAAAGAACAGTAAAAGGTTATGCAAACAGATTTATTTTCAGCCATCAACTGTCTTCATACTGGATGTGTAATTTTATCTTGAAGAACAAATGAACCTCAGAAGAGCAATAAAGAATAGGTGGTATCTAAATGTGATCATCACCGTAACTTTATGCTTGCTTATGTAAGAGTATTTATTTGGCATGGGCCAAACTATTCCCTGTATCCGGCAGATGCTGGTCACAAGGCACTACAGTGCTATGATGGCAACCTGCTCCACACATAAGGAGATGGGAGCCCTTCTGGGACTAAATATTCTAGCACAGTCTAAGTGAAGAGGCAGCAAGGCCACAACACTGAGGTGACAGAAAATCAAGCCCTCACAGAGGCCAGTAGCTAGGCACAAGGACACAACCCAGAACATCAACGTCTACTTGTAGTACCACTTCAGGAATACTACAATGCACTGGATTTTTCACCAGTTGCTATAACTAGATCTGTAGGAATAAAGGTAGTAAGTTTCCTCCAGTAAGCACAAGTAGCAGCATCACCATCACTTCTTGATTTTCTGTGATGTTCCACAGATCATTCCATATTTAAAAAGACTGCTGTCTATGATTCTCTTAAAATTCAAATTGGCCAGTAAACTTGCAGCAAAGATGACTATATCAATGGACTTTTTACTCCTTACTCTTATAAATGTTCCTGCTCCCATTCAAATGAAGAGCTTCAGCACATTTTTCAGAAAATCTTCTGCTTCTACTTTTCATTTTGCAAGATACAAGAGGACTGTGTTTTTTTTCTTAACAGGTATTGGACACTTATTTTAGAGGCAGTCTTAAATAAATGCTGTATAAAGCCATAACTCAGCTGGACTAATGCTATTACAGGAAGAAATCACGTTTAAGTGTTCCTAGAACCAGGTATAAATATACTACAAAAGACTCTTTCACACTTTTCTTTTAACCTTTCTTGAGATCTTAAGCACATGGATGCTATTCTCTACTTGAGCACCTGTATTACTCCAAAACTTGACATTCACCATTAAACCCATCTCCACCACTAGTTGCTATTTATATTCAGGGCGGGAGAATAAAGAAGGCAAAGAACCACTTTTGACTGTATGACCTTGCAGCATGCTTACTCATAAAACACCTTACTTTTGACACACTCCTGCAGCATGTTAGCTGGCCACTACCCTTTCACTATGTTTAAGCTTATCAAAAAAATCCCAGGACCATGACATACTTATCTTCAGCTTGAGGGTCTTTTAATAAACTAGAGCCAATAGTGCTCCCACGTCCTCAGAATTCCCACTTTTTGCTCTTTTCACTGAGGACATTCCTGCTTCTTGCGGTTAAAATTCTCTGAACACCACCCTACACTCACATCCTATAATGGTCTGGCATCTACTTATACTTGAGAATTGAGCTCTTAGGTCACAAGAACAAAAGTACAACCTCAAAGTCAAGTGTTTAAGTGCATGTAACACAGAAGAGAGCAAAGTTGCCCTGACACAGATCAGCTTTTAAAAAAATGTCAATGTTACCTTCTATTACCATGAATACAAGAAAGTCTTTATGTTTGACCTCTGAGTACATATTTTCTGTCCACTGATATTCTGAGCATTGTAATGCAAAAAGGCAGCAAGGGATGGAGACAGAAAATACATCCACCCCTCCCCTTCTGGGAAAAGTAAACACAAAAGGTTTGGGTGCAGCTAAAGGACAACATGTTTCCTCTAAGATGCAATGCTTCCAGTTATATGTCAGTTATTTCTGAGATTATAAAAATAACATTCTTGGAGAGCATGTAATCTATTGAAATAGGTGGGCTATGGTTTCTTGGCTTGCAACATCCAACCCTGAAACGCACACTTTTAATTGATCATCCAAAACAGGCATCCAATTTCTGCACTGCTTTGAAGAAACCGAGTTCTTTGCAATTACTCTGGAAAGAGATGTGGGAAAAAAGAAAAATTAACCCATATCTGTAAAGTTTCCACCTGTAATTCCAGAGTCCCTATGGTTTACACGCAGCCTTACCTCAGTTGACTGAAGTCTGGACTTGTGTTGCCAATGCCAGCATACAGGGGATAAAAGAATTGGTCTGCCAGGAGAGGAAACTCAAAGCTTACAATTTGTGAAATCATGATTTAGGAAGCAACGCTTTTAAGGAGAAATGTAGTTTCTCAGAGAAACATGCTGTATACAAGAGATATGAGCTACACTGAAGTTCAGCATTTTTGTGGTTATACGACAAAAGGAATCAAAGAAAATAGGAGCATCACAGTATCACAGACACATTTATATTAGTGCCTGAATCAGCCAGTGCAACAGCTCTGCGAATCTAGACTCGAGATACTGAGTTTTACTTAGAAATGCAATTTTTCTAGAGCATAAAACCTGCTATAGTTTGTCTTAGAAACCCTTGCTGGCATTTAGAAGTGTTGTCATGAGTGACATGCTATAAGAAATCCTTATTAATTGTAGATTTCTACTGAGCTCTTAGGACACTTATGCAGAGTCTGCTCTGAATCCTTATCTAATCAGCAGAAAAAAATGTGAGCACATTGAAACTTTTGAACCTCATCTTTTCCCTACTTTGCATGAAAACTAGCTCACTTAAATCTGTACTTTTCACCTAGCTAGTATGTGGCTTGATGATTAAGGAGAGATCCCTAACAGACCTGGGAAACAAGAAGGGCAATTTTAACACTATTGGCAATTTCAACTTCCTTAAAGTGAAGAAAGTAAGACATTTCTATGAATACAGCATCTCTCCTAATCACTACTATAATGGCCAACATATGGCAGCATTCGAAGCAGGTTGCCACCTCTGGGTTACAAAATCTAGCACCAAATATTAAAAGAGGAAAGGCATAAATCAGGTTGTAGTATGGCACTTACAAGATGAAAACAGCAACTTGTTTTTCATACATACACATTTCTAAGTTTAATTGTAAGTCATCAGACAAACACGTTGCCTGAGGATAATCTTAGGCATTTATGGTTATGCTATATTTAATCACCAAGGAAATTATTAAGTGCAGCCAACAACTTATTAGCATTTTTCATCTGAAGCCACAAAATATACCAGAAAACTGTAAAATAGCATAAACAGAAAACCATTTTCAGTGACAACCAGAAAGTTTTACAGAAGACAGTTATGTAAGAACCAGATATTGGAGACACATAACCAAGTGATTCTCATACCTTGTTTGGAAATGGACCAGTTCAACTACATAAAGTCATGTTCCAGAAAAAAATATGTAAACTTAAATAGGCCTAAGCTGAGTTATTTATAGGATAGAAACCTGTTAAAAAAACAGCTTCCCTTCACATTTACATCTTCAAAGTGTAGCCACTGCAAACAATTTGAGCCATTTAGCAAACCGCAGAGGAAAATTAAGCAACACCTTCTCCCAGGATTACAGCAAAAAGCCTAATCATTAGGAAATTATTTGATTGCAGGTACCACTAAGCATGCAAATAAGCAATCAACTTCAGCAGAATGGTGTACACATTTTTTAACAATCACTAATGGCAGCAATAATTTTGCATTTGTTTTGTTAGTGTTTTCCCTTTGTTTTGAGACACCACAAAACCCAGGTTACCCGACAATTTGCATTCTATAGTTGTGACATGCAGCTATGAATACAACAGCTGAGATCACAGGGAAGTTGACCACACCAGTGGGGTAACAACTCTGATGTCCCCTCATTTCAAGAGAGGTCTTCCACTGAGCTTCAGTGTTGGTATGAGTTACCACCACGGACTTGGGGTCCCAAAATCAAACAAGCCTATAAGCAAGCTGCCCAAACTACCAGTTCTTTTATGCTCAGAAGCCTCACCTAACCATCAAAATATGGCCCATGGAACACCTAGCTTTGCTCCTCTGGCTAACAGAATGTAAATCCAGGCCCCTAACTCTAAATCCCACTTAAAGATCACCTGACTATTCCCCAAAGACCTGTACTTTCCTATGAATGTTTCTAGACATGGTCAAAAACAAATTTGGAGGTATTAGTAAGGTTAGGATGTTCGTACATTTTAACCTTACATAACTTGCATATTAAAACAAACATTAAGTATTCTGGTAAAAGATGTTGCATTTCTACTGAATAACGATTTCTTCCCTATTCAAATTCATATAAAACCCTTCTTAGCATCAGGAGAAAGAAAAAGAAAACAGCCTCCGGAAGAACAACACTCAGTCACAGAGAAGTTTGGATTTTATACAACAGGACTCCTCTATACTGTAAATATTCTTCAAACTTATCTGATACGGTAGGGAAAAATCAACCCAAAACCTACAAAAAAACCCCACCTAAACAAAACATACCAAGATCCCACTTTCAGTCAGATTAAAGCCCCACTAGGGTAGATGAGAACCAAGTTAACATCCCCGAACAAAAGCCTCATTTAACCGTGTAAGGCAGACAAACTTAAGACTTCACATACTCCAAAACAGATTCAGGCAGACTCCATTATTAACACAGGAACAATTCCCATGGCACACTGAAATGGTGGTCTCTCACCTGTAAAAAGTGCTAAGCCTGACAAGCCTTTCCATCACAGAAATGCTGATCCTACTGCAGCCGTTTCTTCAGTCCACAAAAGTTCATTAATCATCCAATCTAGTCTATAACACACAAGCCACAGCTCTTCTGCTTTAAAATTAGAGCTGCAATGACCAAATTTCCCTCTGGCAAAGAATAAGCTATCTATTTTACCTTTTTAAATTAAAAGTCACTCTGGATGGAAGAATCCATCCTAACTATGCATAGTTCTTCTACTAGTCTAGTTGGTTAACTTTATCTTCACTTTGTGAATTATTTGTGGATTGTAAGCAAGTTACTTCATCTCTGCTTCTGAGGCAGGGATTAAGCTTCTCAAGTCTACTAGCAAACATTTTTTTTCCAGACTTATTCTTGGGGTTTTTCTGAATCCTCTCATTTTCAGTGCTCTTGAAAGCTGAATAGATATAGCATTGCAGGAGTTACCACAAACAGATAAATCTGAATCACAGATTGCTTTTTAGGCACAGCATCCCAGTGAAAGCTCACATCCACATGACTACAGGTCTGCCTTATCTTTTTGCAGTTACGGGGCACAGTTTCCCATTTCTGCAGACAACAAGCACTGGGCTGTATGCTGGAAGTGTCAGACTTGTTCTGTTTACCTTGTCACATGTGAACAGTCCAGATCCACTCTATTACAGTGATCTATTTTCAATAACCACTTCTTGACAAAAATCACAGAAAAAAAATTGTTTAGGAACAATTTTCAAGCATTGAGTACTCAAAAGCTTTAGTAGCAGTGACTTCTGTTCTTTCCTCTCTTGAAGGACAAAAACATTTAACTTGCACACGGAAAGAACCACTCACAGGACCTGAAGAGCAGCGTGACATTACTTAGGGTGACTTACTGTGCTGTGTACAGAATACTGTGCTCTTTGGTTCACTTTTGTTGGTTTAGGTGGTTTTGTTTTTTCCTTCGGGGGGGGGGGGGGGTTGGGTGGGTTTGGGGGCTTTTGTTGGGTTTTTTTTAATAAGGAAATATTTGATCACATCGCTTGCCACACAGTTGTATTTAATTCACAGGTCATGAGAGGCATGTCAACCAATTAAAAAATAAAAAGAAACCAAGCAATGGTTGCCAGGCTTTGCTCAGCCACTGTATTCCTTAGGAGCCTGCTATCCAAAAGTTCCCATGCTCTCAAGGACATGTGAACAAGCTCACAGTCACAGTGGGAGGGGGAAATGTTTAGGGAGCTACAATTGTTTTACTTACATTCATTATAGGCTTTTTTCCCTTCACCCTTACCTGTGGAGAGGGTAGTCTCGTAAGTGAAAGGAATAGGAGACTTATCTTTACAAACAAGCTGTGGGCCTGCTGGTAGATAAAACTAGCACTGAGAGATGAATGGAAAGAAAGAGATCTGTCTTTACAACCTGTAGGTCTGCTGATAAATGAAATTGGATATCAAGAGATGAAAGAAACAATGGGAAGAACCATAAATTCCATAAGAATTAAAAAAAATAATAAAGGCAGGGTTATACATGAGAAGAGAGTCTTAGGTATTAGCCATTTCAAGAAGTCCATACCTCTCAAGTCCCTCAGCCAATGGGGAAGAGAGAGGGAAACATGGTCGGGAAATTAGGATAAAAAGGAGGCTGCACCCTCCAAAAATTTGAGAGACACCAGGGGAATGCCCCATGGCCTCTCCCTTTAGTCGAATAAAGTAACAGGGCTCCTCTGTCTCCTTTCTGGAAGTAAACCTCTGGTGTTTGTGGATTAATTTTCCTGACATAAGCACAGGGCCGTTGGCAGGCACAGGGCCACTGGCAGGCACAGGGCTGTGCACTGTCATTATGTCCCCACTCCTGTGGCCCAGCCCCCTCTTCTTTGTAGAGGAGAAAGGGCATTTTCAGGAGAAAGAAACTCTTAACATTTCTTAGTGACCGAGCAGGAGCAGAAAACAAACAACGGCATTCTCCTTCAGTGGCATCCAGTAGAACTTTGGTGAAAATACGTCTTTCTTCTGATGGAAATACAGTACGTATAATTTAAAGAAAGGGATATTAAAATACAGGTCACTGGCAAATACTCCAGCTACTGTATCTTCTAGGGATTGGTTTGGCTGGGGGGGGAAGGTTGGGGTGGATAGGAAAGTGAGGGGTGGTGGTTGTGGTTTTTTAAGCCTACGAGATCGCCTAAACAAGGCTAAAGACAGAGTCCCTAGTTCTCCCAAAATGAGTGTTACTATTAACTAGTTCTCACATACGCACAGGCAGGCATACTGAAAGTGTTAGACTATGATTTACCACTAACACCAGGAACTTCCAAAAATCCATGTAGAAAGAAACTCCTCACAACTATTTCATTATGGAGAGCTGCTCAGACACCCACTTAAAAAACATTTGACACCCAGTGTCATGAAAGTGACTGCACGAGCTGCTTCTGGAAGGGAGGCTGATTCTATTTATTTTAAAGACTGGGTACAGTACATCAAAGCACTGTGTCCCACAAGAGTAGCCCAGCTCTCACCAAGTCAGATGGACATCAGTTTTACCAAGCCATCCTTCACCTGACACGTGGTGAAAGTCTGTTTTCCTGAAAAGCAGTTCTGGTCAACTACTGACCAGGGAGACCTGATCACAAGCGTTTCCCCACTGTGTAACATGAACTTGGCTGAACTGGAATACTGCTCACAGAAGGCCTGGTCACTTCCCACACCTCACCAGTCACAGTGTCCTTCCAAAAGCAGGAAGGAAGGTCTCATCCTTGAGCTTCACCTGTATAAGTACAGGTATCAAAACATGGTGGAGCGTGGCTTGAAAAAACAGCCTAGAAAATCCACAACCAAAGATGTTACAATTATGATTTTGACAGACAAGAAAATTTAACATCATATGAAATACTATGCTGCTAACATCAGGTTATATAATTATAACAAAGGTAACATTTTTGTGAAGAATTTAAAAATCTGGCATCCTTCCCAAGAAGAAAATTCAAAGACTTAGAGTTGAAAACATAAAGGTATTTCTTCGGAGAACTTTAAGTTGCATAACCAGTTAGAGATTACATTTTTAATGTTCTTTAAAAAAAAAAAAAAGGCAAACCAAGGGGAGAAAAGAAAAAAACCAAAACAGTAGAACAGACCTGGAAGAATTTTGTAACATAGTATTTCAGTTTAGAACATGTGAGGAGCTCTCCCAAGTTTCTCCTTCAAGATCACACTAGAATTAGCTCATTTTCACAAGCCACAACATTTCACTGAAATGGGGTTCAGATGAAGCTACTCCAACAAGGTGCTTGGGGAACAAGCTGATAACCTTCTTATCAATTATAAGAAAGTCTCTTGCCATTAGTAGTACTATGTATTTTTTCCTGAAAAACAAGAGTTTGGACTGAGAACATCCCCTGCTTGTTCTGAAGCAACGGTTTTGTACTATTCAGTATTTTTTTTCCTGCAAGTAAGTGTTTTAAAGCATTTTAACAGTGAAGCCAGTGTACTTTTGTAACAACTCTGATTTGGAGATTAAAATCTCAAGCTCGACAAGTACAGTGCAGAGCAAAGCATATGCTCCATTTCAGAATAAAACTGACTGAGGCTTGAAGCTAATGTAAAGTCAGAAGACACGCACCCCCCTACACATACCTCCTCCTCTAGCTGCCTGCAGCCTGTTCCAAACCATACAAATCCCTGGCCAAAGCCTCTACAGCTCCCCCCCGCTCTCACCCACTTGCTCAGAGCTGCTGGACACCCTCCAGCAGTGCTAGCTAGCGTTCTGCCAGCCTCTGCTTGCATGCCAGCTTGGAAAACAGGCTGAAACACCCCAGCCTTGCAGAACAGGCACACAAATGCTGCAGCAGCTGGGCAAAGAAAACTTCTGCAGGGGGTAACATTTAAGAGCTGCCCAGCTCCGATCTAAAACCACCATCATCAGAACTGATTTTGGGAAGCAGACTGCAGTAGCATAAATCATTTCAAGTTCACTGAAGTCCCAAAGGGAATAGCAGAGGAAAGTACTATCACCAGGGAAACACCAGCTTGGAAAGAAGCACTTAATGCCCAGCACCCCTCCTCTGTGCATCGCTGAAGGCTACAATCCATGAACCAGCCTTAAGAGTACATCTGCACCTGGCAACTCAGCATGCAGACAAATCAACTCTCACACAAGACTCAGCCATTGTCCCCTTTTCTAAGTCAAGCTCTTGCTAAGACACCTTCTCAGTCTGAGCTCCAGTGCAGGGGAGGAGGACATCAGGGCATCATGCTTCATGCACACCCAAATTGTGTACATTACCAGCCACCCCTTCACCAGCTGCCCAGAGCTCAGCTCTTCATAGACACTTTGAGGCAAGGGATCCAGGGTTCTGCATGCCCAAGATCTCTGCCTGCTCTGAGAAGGGAACAGCAGGCGTGCACCTATTTGGCTTTCTTTATGCTGGCTGTCCCTTTCCACCTGTCTGCTACATTTCCACAACTAACCACACAGAGTCAGCAGCAAAGAGAGATCCCTCTCCCAGCACAGCCCTACTGAGGAAGCTGACAGAAGAAACAGAAAAATTAGTTTCAAGGCATTTTAATCACTTCGATTTAAATCTGGAAGTCTGAAAGAAGATAACTGAACACAAAGAGGCTGTATTTACAGTCATTTTGCAGCCCGGGCTGCTGGCTAGGATAAGTAGCTGTCTCTGTGCACCTAGCCGGGTGGTGGCTTTGGATGGCCTGCAGTTCTGCTGTCAAGATCAGCTACATATGTAAATAACAGGAACTGGTTTCACCAGAAAAACCAGGTAACTCTTCTGCCTTCCCAAAGCAAAGACAAGGAATCCCCGTGTGCTGAAAGAGCAGCAAAATATTGGGAAACATATCCATACAGAAAAACATTCGCTGGCAATTTGTTTCCATCAGAAAGCCAGTAAGAGGATTCGAAGGGATCTCAGAAAGGCCTTACCAGAGCCTGGCTACCAGTGTGACTCAGTTCTCAAAAATAGCATTAGCATAGACTGTTTTAAGTGCATTTCCTGTTTATAAGATAACACCATCTGCAGCTGATTGAACACCTGAGTGCGGACATTTGCAATTAGCAATAAGGCTGATTATTTCAGTTTCAAATATAATTACTTATCTAACTGCCACCAAGCATCCCTGAGTTTGGATGAAACAAACATTTAGATTTTAAGTATGTAAGTTAAGCAAAAAGTTCAAGAGATCTGGACACTTCCAGTGACAAACATCATCCTCACTTCTGAATTAGAAATTAGGGTGCTTTTAGCTTCCAAGAGCCAAGATGTCCCAATCTCAGATTTACTCAGCATCCTCATCAACACCTCCCTAGCTGGCAATAACAACTTTGAACCTGGTAGTAAAACTATGCCTATAATGCCCCTGAACAGAGACCATGTCTCATGCTGCCTCCCCAGGACACTAGCACAAGCCAAGTTCACAAGGCTCTTAACTGCCCAGCTCCTTCTCATTTTAGGGACAAGTTGTGGATCTGTATCTACTTTCTTGACTTCATAAATGCAGCATTCAAGCACTCTTTTTGTTCTATTTTAGTAATTTAGTCTACCAAATGAAGATTTAGCAAAAAGGCAAAAGGTAAATCAAAATATAACAACAAAGTCCTGTGATACATCAACTTCTAAAACAAACTTAAATAAACCAAGTGTGTTTGGATGAACTCTGCAGTTACTATTTTAACACTGTACTTGAAATGAGTTTGTCACCCTTCAGCTCAAGTCAATCTGTCTGCTCCCCAGACTAATTTTGAGTCCTGCAACTATGTTGTCCAGGTTTCAACAGCCATAAGTGTACTAAGTATTATGATGCAATGGCAATTAAAAGTTCAATCAAGATTATTTCCTTTTGGATAACAAAATACATTCCTTTCTGAACAGCAGTTTCATCTGACTCACATTTGTTGTCATAGCATGTGTGTGGAACAAGTAGCCCATGTTATTGGTTAAGAACATCTGGTTTTTCACCTGATCTTTCACTGCAGACTACCCAAGTAAAACAAAAAAAATGAAAATGCCTGTCTTTGGACTTATTTGATCCATTTAACAAATGGAGAAAATCCAGATGCTTTCAGGGTGAGGAAAAGAGCCTTATGCAATACAGAAACTACAAGATATAACTTCTCAACTCATTTTCCTTACCTGCAACCAAGTCCCACCAAGATTATTTGATGCCAAAGTAGCCAAATACAGAAGCAAAAGAATGGCATGTCCTGGTTGGACATTTTCCTCCTTACTCTTCCAGTAAAATCTGTCTCTCTGTATCTGCATCTCTGATCTGTATTTAAGTTTAGGAACAGTGCCCAAATACAGATCAGAAAACAACATCATGAAGGAAACAATCACCATGGTAGTAATTCCCCTTGGTGCCATTTAGTTTCCAGCAACTCATAAAAGGATACATAAATACTTTCGATCAGGACTACAGTGAAGACTTGAAGGAGCATGTTAAACCACAACACTACATAGTTAATAATGCAGGAGTGGCTGTGGCCAATTACATAAACTGCTTTGCTATGAATTACTCTGGTCATCTCATTAAGCCTGCCAGTAGCCCTACTGCACTTGAAATTCCATGGAAAGTGGCACTCACCAAGCAATTGCCCCAAAACAACTTCTCCTGGCTGCTGCTAATAACTTAATACACCACAAAACAACCATATCCTGCACAGTTTTATCTTCCTGTCTTCTTTCCCTCTCCTTATATACACTGGCTCATCCATAGCAGACCTGGAAGAGACAGTGCTACATCACTACCTGTTTGCAGAAACACAAACTGTAAACAAACCACAAAGGCAAAAAAAAAATTTTTAAAAAGTCTTATTCCCATCTCCTAGAGTTGAATTTTAAAGCTCTCATTCTGCAACTTAGGGACCTCCCTTTCATTAAAAAGACATCACTATTCCAATTCCATGCAGATTTCCTGAACCATATTGCATTTCTAATGGTTTTTCTCCCAGTGGCTTGAAAAAAAAAAAAGTAAATCACACAAATCTGAAGTATTTTCTTTCTGACCTATTGAACTTAATCTTCAGGTTCTAGACTAATTTACATGTGTAATGTAAATAATTCATATAGTAATAATTCATATTATATAGAACTACCTACTGCTGCAGCTGGCAAAAGCTTATTTTGATAGGGCACCCCTGTCAGTCTTTGTCCAGAAGTGGCTGAAACTTGATGTCAGCCAGATCTACCCCAGTGCTCAGTCTGGAGCTGCATCAACAGCAATAAAGACATTCCCAGCATGAAAAGAAGGGAGAAAAACCCCTTCATCCTAATCACCCATGTTCAAGGGTCAGTTAGAACTGCAGTTTGTCTTTTCCTACCACGTTAAAACACTGCTGCTGTATAATCAGTGCTATCACAGGGCTGAAAAAAGGCACCTGTTTTTGGACATTCCAGGTAGGCAAACAAACAACATACCAGTGCTACAACTACAGCAGAAGCTATTTGTACTAAAGTTAGGGCATTTAAAAAACCCAAAATAAACAAAAAACCCCTAACCAACAAAACACCAAAATTCAGCATTAATGTGCTTAAAGGTTTTTATTCTCTCCGTAGACTTACAGCATTTAACCAGTTCTCATCCTCCTTAGCAGACTGCTTCATACCAGCAAATAAAAAGGAGGCTAAAAATCCTTCTCCAGTGTCAAGAGAATTGATCTATCTCCTCCAAATCCCAAGCATTTGGAGGCACAGGTAAGAAGAAGCAACATACTAAGTATACAACATAAGCGAGAGCTACTGTCACAAGGCCTTAAATATCAGCCCCCAAAACAATTACGACTTCAACCAGCCCAGTAAGCCATTCCAAGAGTGGGGTGAGTCTTCAGAGAAAGGTGGAAGGAGGATTCAAACAACTGTAGATACAAGAAATATTTCATTTAACCCTACCAGTCTTGGGGCCTGAAGTACCCCAATTTGTAACTGTGCTGCAGTAAGTTATCTTCCAAATTGTGATACATACCTGCATCCCTCCTGTGCAGGTTTGAGTCATACATGCTTACTGTATTCTTGCCATACATATTGTCACACACTCCCAGACTAGTTCTTTCTTGTAGAAACCAAATCCATGTGTATAAAAATTTAAAATACTTTCTCGATCTTGTTCAACCTCATTTGCTCTTCTATTATGAAAAGTAAAAGGCTTATTTTCACTTTTCACTGTATCAGTTATTCGCTTCTATTGTCAGACTCCTCCACACTGACCAACTCTTTAAACTGGCATTACACTCCAATCAATTGCCTTTTTCAAAGCCTCTTTTATTATCTTTTTTCCAACACCTCCTTGACACCTCACATTTCCAAATGCTTAAAGTTAAAGAAGCCTCCCAGATACAAGCAATTTTCTGAGATGCTCATTTGATTTCCACTCTTTCCACCTACCTTTTCGTTCCAAGGGAAGGACTTATTTTTTTGGTTGTTTTTTCCACAGGCATTCTTCTTATTGTAGACATACATGAACTTTCTTTGACTGTTCATTAATATAAACTAGAGTCCTCAGACACAACAGCCTCACTTTTAATGCAAGGATGCTTTTCATTAGCTTTCTCATTCACCTTTACCTTCTTCACTATGGTCAGAAAATACTTAAGGCTTTTAGGTTTCTTCTTCCAAGGATATTAAACTGAATCATATTTCAGTATGAAGGGCATAAAAAAAAAGATAAAAAAGATGAATTCAGAATCCTGAGATACGGCTTCCAGATATAACTTAATTTCCAATCATCTTTGCTTTTCATAATCTATTTGCAGTTGCCAAAACTAGGACTATTTAATCAAATGGAGATACAAGCTTTACACTTTCCATTAGAGAGGGAAAGCCCCGAGATTAAGTTTGTAAGCGATCTTTTTTCTTCCTCTGGTGAGGTTATAGAAATCCAGCTTTGTCCACCTCCAGGTAGGGGGGGAGGGGAGGGAAACAAACCAAACCAAAAAATATCCCATGACACACCATCAACCTTAAAAACAGCAGTTAGTAACGATACCATTTTAAGTGCTTACAGTAACAGAGAAAACTAATTATTTCCCAAAATTTTTCAATAAAGATATCCAAAGGTTTGGGGTTTTTTTAAGAGATAAAAAAAATTCCACATAGTAGGATACTCTTCTTCCCTCCCTTATAATTTTTCTGCTACCCTTCTGTCTCCCCACTCACCATAGCCAGGAGAGAGATTGTATCCCAGAGGCTGCCAGCCCTAGCCTGCTGCTAATTACATGTGTTCACAGCACCTACTGAGCATTCATGATACCTGGCCTGATTTCCAGAGGCATGGCACAACTGCCTACTCCCACTCAACCCATGAAAAATTGAAGTCAAACCAGTCAGGCTCTAACATCCACATTTGGCTTCTATCATCAGCGAAACAAGAGCACATCATCCTCAGAAGAAATGAGCCCTTGGAGCAAACCTAAGCTGTTGGAAACATGCAGCCTCTCCAAGCAAATAAGCCAGGCAACAAAGCTGATCCCTGGCTGCTACCACAGGCTAGTTGTTGCCTCCCGTTGTAGCAATTCCTCCATTCTACTGACTTAAGAGTGGGAACGAGCATAACAAGTCCCCACCTGCCACAGGACAGTAAGATCATCTTTATCAAACGTTAGTGACACATGCTTCACATACTGCAACAAGCTGCCTTCCATGCTATCACCTACACATTTACTATGACTCAGACTTTTGGGAGTTTTAATGATTTGTTTTTAATAGTCAGCAGCTGATCATCAACCATGCAAGTTATTGAAACATTTTCTGTCAAGAAGAGCAAGGAGAAATGCCAATGACATAACATTTTAAACAGCAGATCTTAATTTTTGCCTCGAATTTGTGACTTTCTGATTCTTGCTACTTTACAGCTCAGTTGCCTTGAGGCTGAGAAAATAATGGCTTCCTCTAACCAGGCTGGTAGAGGTTTTTAAAACTAATCAGTGACAGACAGTAAGGCTACAACATTTCCAGCCACAGCATTATCTTACAAGAGGGAAGTATTTACACAATGACTTTGTTTTAACTGCAAGGTCATATTTGCAGAACCAGATAAAGACCAACATCAAACAAATACTAAGATCTTGAAGTAGAAGTCAGACAGAAGATAATAATTTAATCATACTGGAAAACACCTCACACAGCAGCTGCCACAGCACTGAAGAATCCCACTCCCTTGAAGTTACAGGCACACATTACTACAAGAAGCAGAGTGGCACTGTGAGGATACACAATATCCTGCACTGTGCAGGCTCAAAGCTCTGTTCAAAGAAATTTCAAGCCTTCAGCACGTCTCAAACCTGAAAGTGCAAAGCAAAAGCACAGCTACATTCTCTATATAGAATACTTTAATAACTTTATTTTCAATTGCCAAGCCTATCAAGGAAACACTGAGATGTTAACTGCAGGTCCAACAACCTGACACTGAGACCCGAACAGGTTTATTCCTCTCACAAAATACCACCCGCAGTAGTGGTTGTACACAAACCATCAAGCATTAGCCTACACAATCTAATTTGCCACCTAACAAGCACAGCTGGCAGTTACAATGTCTGCACAGCACGACTTCCTATCGACTCGAGGACAGAGACACAGCTGGGCACAGGCAGGACAGCCCTGGACCATCTTTGTCTCAAATACTTGAACACCCCAAGTACTCACTCTAGTAACACAAGTCTACAGCCTGCTGGGATTTTATTAGGCCTGTCCCATTTCCATCAGCTTCAGACTACTACTGCTCAGTTTAAGAGCACACATGCATTTGGAGGGTGTTTATCCCAGGGCCTGAGATGCAAAAACAGATGTCCTGACCATCAGGACATCTACTTGTGAACAGGGGGGATGAAAACATACAAGCTAGATTTATAAATAAGGAGTTGGGAAATCTGATCCCCCTCCACTTCTGCTCACAACTCTGCCACGTATTCCTTCTGGCCTTTGCTAGTTACTTAATCTTTCACCTGCTAATGAACACTCTGACAACCTCATCAGGAGAAGGACGCAGTAGTCCAGATGGTGTTCCCTATGAGCTGAAGCACACGGATGTACTGAGGACACCTGATACAGAACCTGAGTCAGATTCCCTTCCTCACAGCTCTGGCACTCTAAGTCTCTCACAAGATCAGCTGTTACCCTGCCTGTGGCTCCATGCACACGTGGTCTCCTTCCTACCAAACAATAGGGATTCACCAATCCATTCACCAAACTAGCAGCAAAACGTACACTCAAAGTCTACATATATACATTCACCTTCCCTCAAGGCATTACAAAAAAATCTACCAAAAGAAAAGTACTGAAATCATTATTTATTATTACACACTCTGCTTTCAGTCAGGCATTTCCCTGGAAAGGAACAAAATTAAACTCCTCCTTTTCTGCCTTTCTTATTCACAAATTCCATTTTTACAGAAAACACAGGAAGCTTATCTACTGTTGTTGAAAACAAATGTGTTTACTTGACAAAAACAGACACTAGGAATGCAATTCAGAACCACCAACAAGAATCAAAATTCAGCCCTTAGGCTTAAAAAGCATCAGAGCTTCAAAAACGTCATTCTATAGGCATAAGAGACACTGGATGGGTCAATGAACCACGCCAGGAACTGGGAGACAGGACTGGGCACAGAAGTTCTGTCCCTAACTTGATCCGTGACATCAGATAAACAACTTCACCCCCTCTCAGTCTCACCTTACGCTTCAGCAAGCCGGTAATGATAAAATTACCTGCCTCACTACATGGGTGGAGAACACTTTACTAATTCATGGCTACAAAGCAACTTGAGAACTGTGGGTATAAAGCTTGTACATATACGCACATATGTAAATTAAAACAGACATGTATTATATTTACAAATTGAAACCAAGTTAGAAGAGAGGTAAAACACATTACCCAAAAGCTCCAGTCAGCACTCCAGCTATACTGAGCAGGACCCTGCATTTTCTCTGTGCATGAACTAAGAGTCTCCTCTGAATCAGCAAGTAGCTGGTTAATAAGACCATGATCCACTTCATGAACTTCCTGTGAACAAAAAAGTAAGGTATGTAATTCAGCAATGGTGGAGAAAGGTGAATTAAGATGGTTAGTCCATTTAACAGCTGTATATTAAATGAAACCTGACATGGTAGTTTCACCAAGGTGAGTGGCATGGAAACACTTCCCACTGACAGCTTTCTCACTGGAGGGTTTTTTTTTTCCCCCTAGACTGTAATATATTTAAATTTTTTTTACATTTTTTATCGAAGTATTTTATTTCCACGGCAGCCCCCCAACTTGCACGTTGAAGCTGCACAGATACTTAGAACTGAAATAACATCGACGCGAGACATCAGTGCCTAACATGCAGCACGTCTCAAGAACCTCTGAGACCTTTCAGAACCTGAGAAAGATCATACAGGTGTAGCATTTTTACCAGGACTGACATGTACTATTATAATACTGATACATCAAATGTTTATACTTACTGTTAGTTACACTATAAACTGCATATAAATACAAGCCCAACACTTCAGAGGCAAATAATTTTACTCACATCACTTACTATAAAGATAATAAGCAGCACTGTTTTCTAATTCTGTAGCACTCTCCCTTGTTATCAGTATTCTTCGCTTTGGAGGTCAGTTTTATTTTGTGAAGGGAAACTGAGACGCAGAAAGTCACTTGTGCCATCACATCCAGCAAACGGTACAAAACCAGCCCAGGGCCCTAACCAGTAACCTCGCCTGTAGTACCGGATCCGCCGGGATGAGGCAACGCTAGGTTTCGACTCCAAACCAACTCAGACCCGAGCCGGTGTTGGGTCATCCCCGGCCGGCCCGGGGTGCGCACCCCCACCCAGCGCTGCCCCGGGACAGCGGGGCAAGGCAAAGACACAGACACCCCAGGCTACGTGGCCTGAGAGCTGAGCTGCCCCCGGGGGGCTTTTCCACGCACACACACCCGGGCTCGCTGCAACCCCCACCAGTTGCTGCTCGCCCGCTCCCGCCCCCCCATAACGCCCGGGTGCAGCGGCTGCCCCGCGGCCGCCTCCGCGCTGGGTCTCCCGGAAGCCCACACCCTCCCTGCGCGGACCCCGCGGGGCGCTCGCCGCGCCCCCTCATCTGGGAGCCCCGGGGGCCACCCTGCCCCCGGCCCCGCCTCGCCCCAAAAACTTTCGGGGAGGTGGGTGGGGACGGCGGAGCTTCCCAGCGCTGCCCGCGGGGCCGCGCCGACCGCTGCCCGTCCGGGGCCGGCCCGTGCGGCTCCCNACTCTTTGTCCCAATATGCTAGGGGCCGCGGCCGCCATTTAAAGGGGCCGGCGCCGGCCGCGCCGCCGGCCCGCGGCGGGAGGAGGCTGCCAGGGGCGAGCGGCGCCGCTGGTGCTGAGGAGGGGGAGCCGTCATGGGGGGCGGAGAGCGCTGCGGCGCCTCCGGTCCCCCCCTCGCCCGGCCGCGGCAGCCCCTCTGCGGCTTCCACAAGGGTTAACTGGAAAGCCTCCGCGCCGGTGGAAAGTTTGAGGGCTGTAGTAGGAAAAAACTCCCGGCTGCGGGGGGGCGGCGTTCGCTGCCTCTTGCCCGAGGGAGAGTCCCGCGCCCGCCGCCCTCCGTGAGCGCAGCCGGTTAAACAGCGCCCGGGCAGCAAAACGGCTCCCAAATCCCGAATTCGTGGGATTCGACGGAAAACACCGCCGAGAGGCCGCTCCTGGGGCACTCCTAGGGGGAGAGGGGGAAAGCTGGCTGCGGGCCAAGCAGAGGATGAGTGACATAAAGGAAGTCAGTGAGGGGAAGTCTCATCCCAGGAAACCCTGGGTGTCGTTTTTGAAGCTGCTGAGCAGCGCCGAGTTGTTTCTGCCCCAAGCTCTGAGCACCCGGAGGGCTCCTCAGATCGGGGGACCCAACCGGAGCGATGATGGCTCACAGATTTGTGCTCTCAGGTCCCCTCAGACAAAAAGAAGGGCCCTGTGCGGTGCAAAGAAATCACATTGCTGGGTAGTTGGCTGGTAGATGACGAAAAGTGATGGATGGATGGCTGGCCAAGGGAAGGAGGAGTAAAGCAGCCTGTTGTAACAACACTGCTTCTTCCTGTTGTCCCCTTTCTCTCTGCCTCTTCCCCAGAAAGTGTGTGGAGGCTCTCCCTGAAGGGACATCTCAGGGCCCTGTGATACCTGCTCATTGCTACATTAGCAAAGTTGCGCGAAGTCCCCGTGGGTGACACCCCCTCCCAGCTGTTGGCCCAGACAGGACAGCTTTAATGCAAGCAACAGCAAGTCTCCAAAATTTACAAGAAAGTGTAAAAAAGAATGTGCACTTTGTTTAATTTTTATTCCTTGCTTTCTTGAGTTGCACCTGAAACTCTTAATTTTGAGGGCTTTTTTCAACAGCACTCAGGGTACCAGTTTATTTTTCTTTTTGTCCAAAAACTGAATCATGTTGGGTTATCCAAGTGGGAGAAGCTTCATGTTCAACTACTGGCTGCCTGCAACACTAACCCCCTTTGTATTCCCTCCGTTAAAAGCTGGCTGATCTGGCACTTTGGCTCAGGCATGACCTACTTAATGCAGGATTCTCAAGAGAGTTGCTAGTTCTGGATGAAATGCACATAAATAGCATTTGCAGGAACAATGGTGGTATGTCCATCTCAACACACTTGAAGGGTGTTTTTGAAGCACACCAAGTACTTGGGTTTAAATCAGACAGTGTTTGGATTGCTTTTGGTTCAGATCCATCTTCACACACTGACTCCTCTGAGGCAGGCACAATCAGTACTCTAAGCCAAGAACTCGGTCCCAAATCCTCTTGATCTGCTGGGTGCCTGTGACTCTTCTGGTTATTCCCTGCTCAAACTCTTCATAGTTTTTGACTCATCTAACTTCTTCCTTTCATGGATATTTTGGCTTTTCTCACTAACACTTCAGTGGTACTTCCTTCAGAAGAACCTCACAAACTTCCATCTTTCTTCTGAAGTGCTTTGTTGCTCCGCACTTGGTCCCAGTTCCCTTCCTAATATGATTCCTGCCTGATAATCACAGGTCTTCCCACTCTCCCAAGCCATTTCAGAGAAGTATTTGCCTCCCAGTATTTAACTATACTCCCTCTAGCCTATCCTGCTCTCACTGATTCCACTGCTTTTGGGATCAGCACACCAAAGCTAGAGTGACGACTGGTGACTCCAGGAATGGACTGTTCCTCTTGATGTTACTTGGTTAGCCAAATTTTGCAAATCAAGTGTGGGTCCTTTTTGCTTTCAAATGCAAAGAAAAGCAGAAATACTCATGCCTCTCTCAGCTGGATTGTGCTGTAAGAGTTAATGGAATTGAGTCTTTACCGGATACTCAAGCACAGTCCCATTACCTGGAGAGTTTTAAAGATAGACAAGATCATTAGATAAAGTGTGCCATAATCCCTAGTCCTGTAGTTGAGGGAAGAGGTGTCAGCCAAATAGTGACAGTAGCCCACGCTTGGTACAGGGGTAGCACGGCTGGCAGGGCTGGGTGGTACAGGTGGGGCTTGGAGCTGCTGCAGCTCCTCTCACAAAGTCATGCTCTGTGTGGGCCTTGTATAAACACAGACTAATTCACGGAATCACAGAATGAGCTAGGTTGGAAAAGACCTTTAAGATCATCTAGTCCAACCTATGACCTAACACCACCTCATCAACTAAACCATGGCACTGAGTGCCACATCCAGTCTTTTTTTAAACACATCCACGGACGGTGACTCCACCACCTCCCTGGGCAGACATTCCAGTGCCCAATCACTCTTTCAGTGAGGAATTTTTTTCTAACGTCTAACCTAAAACTTCCCTTGGTGCAGCTTAAGATTGTGTCCTCTCCTTCTGTCAGTGGTTGCCTGGGAGAAGAGACCGACCCCCACCTGACTACAACCACCTTTCAGGCAGTTGTAGAGAGTGATAAGGTCACCTCTTAGCCTCCTTTTCTCCAGGCTAAACAACCCCAGCTCCCTCAGCTGTTCTTCATAGTCCTTGTGTTCCAGGCCCTTCACCAGCCTTGTTGCCCTGCTCTGGACATGTTCGAGCATCTCAGCGTCCTTCCTGAACTGAGGGGCCCAGAACTGGACACAGCACTCAAGGTGCAGCCTCACCAGTGCTGAGTACAGGGGAAGAATGACTTCTGTGGCCCTGCTGGCCACACTATTCCTGATACAGACCAGGATGCCATTGGCCTTCTTGGCCACCTGGGCACACTGCTGGTGTCAGAGCACATCTGCTGGTTTTGCAGATAGGCCACCCCCTCCAGCAGTTTTCCCCTCCACCCAAGTCACATAGACAAGCTCTACTTAAATATAAACAGAGTTTAAGTAGTCAACTTTTGATGAAAAAGGATTTGTTCTGCACTGAAAAAAACACTTTGGGGAATACAGGTTATCTGTAAACACCATGTGCATATAGCCACAAAGATACTGAGTTCCTGAAACTTCCTTTTGTGGTGCATTAGGGTGATATTGTGGTGCATTAGTCTGGCTGTTCAGAAAATGAAGCCAATGCTCTTTGTGTTCTTACCGTCACTCAGGAGGGGTTCAGCAGAAGAGAGGTCTCCTTTGGAGTATCTGGATATTCTGTACTCAGCCCAAAGTTGTGGTTTATACAAGCCTAAAGTGAAAAACAATGTATTATCTTCCCTCTGCTCTCAGAGCATTTTAGACATATTCTCAGAGAGGGATCAGAACAGCCCCCAGGGAAGTCATTGTTGTCACTTCAAACGTGGCTCTCATCCAGGGAGCGGGCAGAGCACTGTGAGCTCAAAGCTGTGGTAACTTTAGTAAGGGTGACATTCACTGGGCAGAATGGGAGGTCCTGTTGCTATAATATATACATATTTTTTACTATCAGAGGGACAGATGGTGAGGCCATATACTTCAGCAACCATGAGCCAGCACATTGGGAAACTCTATAGATCTGCAGTGTCTTCATTCATCTTCTTCTTGGTGGTGGGTGAGTACTAAACCACCTTCCTTAATTAGAATAAATACAGCTCATTCTTGGAGCTTGGCTTGAGAAGTTCTCTTCTTTTTTTCTTTTTTTTTTTTCTGTAATGTAACTTTCCACTGAGGGCTTCCTCAGGGTGCAGGGAAATTGTATTTAGTGTTGTGCATTGCATTAAAGCATACTTTTCTTTTTAGATACGTTCCGGTTTATCTAATATAAATGTTCAGAAAGAGTGTATTTGCCTGTCTTTTCCCAGATGTGTATCAGCATCGCTAGAAGTTTCATTTCTATTTTGTTTCTCTGATATATTAGCAACCAGTTATTGTCACAAGGCAGTTATTCATATCCATTTGTGAAAGCCAACCTCAGCCCAGGGCAAAAGCCATATAAATTAAGAGTAGCAATGTGCAGTCATTGATCACTTAATCATAGTTGTCTGGGAGCTGGATACAGCTTGTAAAGCACCTTCATGGCACCAGCACGGTATGAATGTGAAGCTGAGCTCTAAAGCCAACAAAACCATCTGAAAGACAGTAATTTCAGTGGGAGAGGATTTTTTGTGGCTTGGAAATTGAGCCCTATTTGTCCTGAACCTCTCCTCTGGCTACTGAGTGTGAATAAAGGAGAGGAGGTTGAACTGGAAAGGCAGAATTCTGCACTGAGCTCCACACACCGTTTTGGTTCCCCCATGCTGTTGGCGGCTGGCAGAAGAAGCTTGCAGGGCTGCTCAGATTTACTCCAGGCTCCAAAGACTTCAGTGAGGCTCCAGGACAGGAAGAGAGTGCAGCTGTATTTTATTCTTTCCTTTTGTCACCCCACCTCCTCTAGCCTGCCTTGTGTATTTCTCACTTACAGGTCTGCTATGGCCTTACATGGGAAAGTATCAACCTGCAGATTACATAAAGGGGAGGCTGAGGGCTTAGCAGGTGCCCTGTTAGTACTGCCAAATGTGGAGCACATTGCCACATTACAGGGAGTCCCAGAGAGCTTTCTCCCCTGTGGCTGAAAACTGGGCATGAACTAAGGACTTCATATGACAGTGACCTATTAGATCATCTAATCGTTTTTCCAGGTCTAGACAGGATCATCCATACTGTATTTCTCTGTACCCTGTCTAGCTCAAGTGCTTCCACCACAAAGCCTTGCATTCCTGTCCATGGGCTTGAGCCCCACAGCCCGCATAACAAGGGACCTACATATCACTCTGCTAATGAAGCAATTGACTTAAAAAGAGCTTTGAAGCAGAGTCAGCAAAGCATTTGGCATGGTATGCTCCCAGATGCCAAAACGATAAGGGCATTGTGTAATTGAATACCGGTGAACTAATATGTTCCAGTTTTGCAGCCTTAAAAAAGAAAAAAAGAAAGGGAGAAAAATAGAGGTAGTGCTGTGACCTCAGTGAAACACCCAAAGAGAGCTGAGGTGAAACAAGACAGCTTACTCCTCTCCTGTTTTGATTTTCCTAATTAAGTTACATGATTTGTATTGAACCAAAGATGTGGAATAAAACAGATGACAAGGCCAGTTATTTCATTATAGGAGACATGTATAAAATTCATGATGAACAGAGGCGACATCAAAGCACATCGTTTCTACTCAGTTACGTTCTCTATGCCACTAAACGTCTATGTAAGAATTACACCTTTTGCATCACTGAAAGAAATAAAAATTAGAGTTGTGTTACAGGGGTGCATATGGCAAGGCTGGAATACTTGCAGCAGAGAAGAAATTTTGTGGCCATTCCTTGAAAACAAGGTAGCAGTAGCACACAGTATATACAGCAGCAGTTATCCCGTGGAGAAAATGGTTAATAAACTGAGATTTTAAAAGAGCATTCGTTATAAAGCTGCTCAAATTCACTCTAATAAATAACCAAATATATCACTTCAGAATATTTGATGCACAAAAACTGTAATATGTCAAGCTTTGTCTGTTACTTCAATTATACTTTGTATTTTGTTGAAGTATCTTGTCAAGATACTTCAACTTTTATGACTGCTGCCTTGGTACACATGTCTAACTGGACAGGGGAGATTTGGACTTCAGATTTCCCCAAGAAGCTCCAGTGGGCTCATTGGTAAGATTACGTATGAACGGAAGGATATTATCTCATCTGGTACCTTTAAAAAGAACTACTGATTTTAGGGGACTGGATTCAAAACTATATTTGGGTACCTAATTCCCATAGAATCCAATTCCCATAGACTGGTGTTTCGGTTCTAAGGCCAAAATTTTCACTTGGGGGTAAAAGCACAGAGCACCAAACAGCTCATAAGGTTTTTCACATGCTCTGTTTTTGCCTAATTTCATGGCCAGTTTATAGTTCCTGTATTTTTGCATCCAAGAATTATCTCGTGTCTCGTATTTTAACTGTAAGCTCTATACTCCAGCTTTTTGTAAGGTGCCCAGAACAACAGGGCCCTGCTGTCTGACAGAAATCCCCTACTCCCATAAGAATCATAAATAATAATAATTATGAATACAACTGTGATTTTTGTGTACAAGCATGCCTGGAGGAGCCATTCAAGTAACTCTGAAATTGATCGTAAAGAGGTTTGGTTTTCCATTGCCTCGAGACGTTTGTCCCTGAGCAGAGAGTGTCTGTTGTCATTGGGATGTTTTACCAGACCCACACAATAGCGTTTCACACTCCGTGGATGGCAGTGAAAGATTCAAGACAATGGGAAATCACGACCTTCACTCTGGAATGGTCTGCAGTCCTTGAGAGGACACCAGCTAGCTCCAAGGGAGACTATTTCACTTGAAGAAAATAAAACAACAGAAGAACCTTTTCCAAAAATTGGTCTGAACCCTTTTTTGGCAAAAGCTTATTTTTAGGGGGTTTTTTCCCTCTTTTTGAGACAGCAACTGTTCCTCTCATCTTCTGTGCTCAGGCTTGTTTACAGAAATGAGATCCACTCTCACTACTCTCTTCTCAAGGATATGATACCGTGATTAGCACCTGAGTACAAGAAGGCAGGTTTAAATACCTACTACAGACATGTTCATGTTTTTCTAACAAAAGTTAGCAGGAGATGGTCCCTTCACAGAGAATAGATGTTACCCTCAGCTTCAGTATGTGCACAAGGATGATGTTCTGTCCCCCAGACTGCTGATAGGATCTGCTAGGGGTTCAGTCTCTGGTGATGGAGGTTCCTCCCATGATTTCAAGATTTCCTGTCCTGTAACTGAAAGTGCATGCCAAAAATTCTAAGAATCACATTATGTTTTGGGATGCAGGCAGTTGCATTAGATGCAAACTTACTCACTGGACTTGCCAAAGTAGAACTGGCAGTGTATTTTTTGCTGTACATGTGTTTTTTGCTTTGCCTCAAAAGCAGTTGAGGCAGGGACATCAGGCCCTGAGACCTTTTGGGGTGGGAAGAAAGAGGTTAGTGTTGCAGGTGGAAATGTGGCTGATTGGACTCTAAATTTCACCCAAAGTCATTAGACAGTGGCATTGATCATCCTCTAGTATGGCAGTAGAAAGGAGCTGATATTCAGGAAGAGATCTATCTAAGAACGTAATCTAAGCAGGAACTAGGAAGAAAATCCCTATCATCATAACAGTGAGTGCCCTCAAGTCCTAATTCCAGGACCCATTCTTTGTGCCGCTTAGAGGTCAGGAGCAGCAGGGACATTTATCATCCTATCACCCTCAGCCGTCCTCTTCTCTCTCTTTCCTAGTACAGATGTAGGAGTTACTGATGGAGGTGCAAACAAGGAGAATGCAGCAGCTGTAACAGCACAGCCTTTGTTGTTGACACCTGAGCCATGGAATCTTTTGGTGACTCAAACGCCAGCCAAGGAGAAAGCCAAAGAGGGTGAAACTGTGGTCTTGAACTGTCATCTTAACAGTGTGCAGCGTCCTTCCCTGACCGACCTGAGGGTGAAGTGGTACAAAGAAGATGAAAAGGGGCAGATGGACCTGCTAGAAAAGAATGTGACTGTCTTGCCAAATAACTCCAGGGTCTTCATGAGTGGAGACTTGTCCCGAGGGGATGTTTCCCTGGTTATCCTCAATGTGACAACCAGTGACCATGGTATTTATTTCTGTGAGGTTACACTTCCAGACGGGAAGGTGGTGACCGGAGATGGCACAAAGCTCAGGATCAGGAGGGCTCTGGGTAATACTTGGAGTTATTTACTTTTTTCCTCCTTGTTTTTCCTCCAAAGCTGGTCTGCACACTTGCAGAAACAGGGAAGTTGGCCTGTTTAGCCTCTGGCATTAAGGGCTTGGTGTCATGGAGCGTAATTGCTCTATAGCGCTTCTCATTATCTTTGTAAGGCCAGCTAAAATTCATCAGCTTGTCTTTATAAACCATCACAGGTATTATTATAAAGAGGAGCATTTACAACAACAAAAAAAGAAGGAATAATGTTATCTGTAAAAATAAAGTGGCTGCAAAGAATGAAACAATCAGACAAGTTCCCCTTGTACTCACAGCTCTGGCAGAACCTCCGTGAGTGGCAGGTGACAAGGTACCATCTCAAGGAACAGCTCTAGACCTCTTTTTTTTGACATTATTTCTCTCCAACCCACTAACTTGCATAGTCATTCCTTAACTCTGAATGACAGAAGTAATCCCACAATAATCACGAGGATCATATATAATATGATCGTTACATAATTTCTGATTAACTTCATTCACATCAAAATGAAAGTAGCATTACAAGTGCCATGCTCTGTTTTCTTAGCCTCACAGATACACACTAGGCGTATTAAGTAAAGAAGTAATTTGCTATGCCTGTATCAGCTGGAAATGTCAAACTTTCCCCTTTTGTAGGCTAAACAGATTCCAGTCCCAAAAAGTCAGCACATCAGAAGGGTTATTATCTTATTATCTAATTAACAAAAAATACCTCCTTCTGTGTCAAGAGTAAATTATGCAAGTGCCATTTCCCTCTTATTCATTACCAAAGCTTCTACCTCACCAAGATTCACTAAGCTTTTGGCCTTTTGAGCCTGAGTTACTAATTTTTACAAAACTACTCAGTTTAAACTATAACACTAAGGCAAGAAAACTGTGCCCCTCTGCAAGGGCTTGGTCATGTGTCTAATGAGGTCTCCTGTTGGCTTGATCTCATTGTCTCAGTAGCACAGGGTACTCTTGAAATGTCTGCACTCTGGCCAGCATAATTGCCTTGCTGTGTTCCTGAGATGATGACATTTATAATTTCAGCACTATGCCATCTCTGCCATGCAAGAGTCCCAAGAGCAACCAGTTAAAGAAAGTGGAGCTCTGTGTACTCTCTGGTGCTGTCTCCTTTGGAAGTAGACAGGGAGACTGATGGCTTTCTCAAAAGTTGTCAAGAGTAATTTTTTTCTTTTCAAAAATAAAGCATACAGGCCTGAGTCCCATTAATTCAAGCAGCAGCTTCTTCTGCCGTCCCATAGTGTCTAGCTGTTGAGGGAGATTGCTGGGCAATGGGGCTGTCCTGTCTCTAAAGCCCCAGAGAGCATAGCAGCTTAGGCATGCTGCTTAGGAATTCCTACATAGGAATGAAAAAATCAATAGCTTTGCAGTGCAAGACACTCTAGAAGGGATTTCATGTCAGACAAGACATCAGCATAATCCTAGTAAGCAGCTTCCTCTGCAGCCACTGCAGAAAACATGCTGGCTGCATTGCATGCACTTGTGTGGAAAACATCTTATGTTACTCTCTCTGCCTTCCTTTCTCCCCCAGGCTTGTTTGGGATAGAAGAATCCATTGGAACAATCATTGGGGTTGTGGCAGCTGGTATTGGAGGCATAGTGGTTCTGATCATTGTTTTAACCCCGCGGCTGAGGAAGTGCATCCTGTGCATGAGACAAGAGTCTCGCCAAAGGTACCTGTGTTCTAACTGTAAGAGGAATTACACATTTACTTACCTCTGGTCCCACATGAGATCTGGTTCAGGAGATGAGCAGTGTGAATGAAACTCTAACAGAGCTGGTTCTATGTTCCATCACTTTTTCAAATAGTTTTTTGTTTATATTGGGTAGAGCTTCACCAGTTGCCCTAATGAGTTACCTGTAAAGAAAATTATAGGATCTTCTTTAATTGCCACTTTCAACTAAGAGGTTTTCAATGAGATGCTAGAGCTTCTTTTAACAAAGACCAAGGACTCATTCAGTTCTTTAACATTTATGCTGAAGGGTGGTTCTTCCTCCTGCCAGCTTCATGCTTACATCTCTATTCTTGCAGTGCTTGTGTACAGAAAACCTATTGATGGCTTAGGTGTGTGAGGTGTGGTTTTTAAAGCCATATTTAAAGATCTCTCTTCTATTAGAGCAGCTGATAACATTGGGAAAACCAGCCATTTTCACCACACATGAGCCAAAGAAATGCCCCAGGAAGAGGCTGATGTACCCAAAAGCTTGCCTGCTTTTTTCCTGTTCTGTCAACTGGTCTAATTTGAGGAGATTGACACTGCATTTTGAAACAAGTTTAGTTCCCATTTTGAGCAGCCCAAGATGTGGTATGCGTTTCAGACCGAGCTCAGCTGACTTTTTGCGTTCAGTGAGGAGACGCGTGATTTGCACCTCTTCTCCTGGCGCTCAAAAAGCTTGCTCGGTCTGATGAAAAAAAATCCCCTCCCTGAAGGGCTGAGGGAAGAGCTGCTCTTGCCATTCACTGGAGCGCTGCCGCCACCTGATGGACAGCGTAGCGGGGACAGGGACACGCCGGGAGCTCTGCCTCACTCACCAGGGAGGATCTTCCAACCCTTGCTGGGAAGCGCACTCCCTTCCACACGCTGATGCTGCCCACACAGCATCATCCCTCTGCAAACACTCTACAATAAGAGTTTACAACTTCTTTTTTTTTGCCAGAAAGCTTCGGAGGAGTTTATTGTGTTGTCCTGACTCTGTGTTGCTCACTCATTCTCTCTCCTTTCCTTCTTGTTCAGCATAGCTTGAAAATTGCAGCATTACAGGAGTCGCTGTGATATGCAACGCCTGCAGGTGGAACAACTTTTGATGCCCCATAAGCCAAAAAATGGAGTTCTAGATGGAATAAAAGCCTTTGCCTCTACATGTTGACTCTGGCATTTTTATTTTTGTTAGCAAGCTTCTTTTTCCTGCAGCTTTGACAGCCACAGCGGCATATTCAGCATCCTCCTGCAGCAAGGAGCAAAGCAGCCTTTTTGTGAAGAAATTTGTATTATCACCTGCCAAAACTCCACTTAGTTCAGCCACATATCTCTGAATTTAGACTCTGATGAGGTACCCTGGGTCTTTCTGTGCCATTTGTCCTTATTTTAAAGGAGCAGTTTGGAATCTGTCAGCTGAGCTTCAGCAGACACAGGAGCCCAGCCTACCCAGGAGCTCCCAGTTCCCATGTAGTGCTAGCACCTGCCTGAGGAAATCTAAAGTATAGGTTCTGAAAGCAGCTCTTGTCCTTTTGGCTTGCTCCAACCTAAATGCTTGTAACAAAGAGGCAGAGAAGGCCCACTTGTACATAGCTACTCCTGGCTGAAAGAATGGGATTTTGGTTTCTCTTGCCAGAAGGAAATGTAGTGTTTGAATATAAACCTCTAATACCTTTTAAAAAAAAGCAGAGATGGAATATTTGCTTGATGTGACTGATGTTCTCCACAGCCACTGTTTCCTCACAGGACAATAACTGATTCCCAGGCAGTCAGTGACTGGGGAATGTGCCTATTTAGGAGACCATCTCCTATATGTATCAGAGAGCAGCATATCAGCTCTGAAGCCTGTGCAGCAGTGAGGAATATATTCTTTTGCAAAGTGTGGGTGTGCCTGCTGGTTAAGTAGAAGTTAGAAACCCTTGCTGACCTTGCAATTGCAATATCCCAGTGTTACTCTGCTTGTCCTTGAACACAGCTCAGAAGTGTCCTCAGTGCTGTGAGGCAGAGAGGTAAGACAACTGGGCTCTGAGCAACCTGGTCTGGTTAAAGGTGTCCCTGTTCATTGCACAGGGATTGGAACTAAATTATCTTTAAAGGCTTCTTCCAACCCAAACTACCCTATACTATGATCCCCCCCCAAAAAAAAGGCGCCATTTGGTGACAGGAGGTGTGTTCCCACTGCACCACAGACCAAACCCTCTGTTTCTGCAAAGGCCATGATCAGAGCAGGACCTTGCCCTTGCTTCAGCATATGTGTTACTCTGTCACAGAATCACAGGCTGGGTAGGTTGGAAGGGGCCACAATGGATCATCTGGTCCAACCTCCCTGCTCAAGCAGGGTCATCCCAGAGCACATGGCACAGGATTGTGTCCTGACAGGTCTGCAATATCTCCAGTGAGAGAGACACCACAAAACCTCTCTGGGCAACCTGTTCCAGTGCACGGTCACCTGCACAGTAAAGAAGTTCTTTCTTATGTTCAGGTAGAACTTGCAGTGCATCAGTTTCTGCCCCATTGCCTCTTGTCCCATTGCTTGGCACCACCAAGCAGAGCCTGGCTCCATCCTCCTGACACCCTCCCTTCAGTTATAGACACTGATGAGGTCCCCTCTCAGCCATCTCTTCTCCAGACTGAACAGGCCCAGCTTCCTCAGTCTTTCCTCATAGGAGATACTCCAGTCCCTTAATCACTTTTGTCACCTGTTGCTTCTCCAGCGGGTGTCAGGGTAGTTAAAGTCTCCCACCAGAACCAGGGCCTGTGACTGTGAGGCTGCTTCAAGCTGCCTGTAGAAGGCCTCGTCCACTTTCTCCTGCTCGGATGGCCTGTAGCAGACACCCACATCAGTGTCACCCTTATTAGTGTGCCCTTTAATCCTAACCCATGAGCTCTCGACTTGCTTGTTGTCCACCCAAAGGCAGAGCTCGATACATTCCAAGTGTGTCTCACAGAGAGGGTAAATCCCTCCCTCCCAGACCACTGTGCCTTCCTGGCCTGTCTCTCCTCCCCATAAACCCTGGCCTAACAGGAATTATCTCACACCATTGTTAGATCTGGAAAATGAGGAAAAATTTTATTCCAGCACCTTCAGGTTCAAACTGTTAGAAGAAAGCTCCTAAAAAGATTATTCTGGCCCCCCGTGTCTGACATGGCAGGTGGGATGAGTCTGTCCACATAAAAAGTCTGGCCAGAGGATGAAGTGGGGATTGTATGGGGCTGCTCCCCAGCACTTGGCTGCTTCTTGGTCACACAGGCACACCATTTTTTCACACCGGTCTGTCAGGTTATCTGCAAAAAAGAATGTGAGCCGAGGATGAGAGATTCTATATCAAAGGCAAGAAACAGTTTTAGGAGGAATAATTCCCTAAAAAAGCAGCTCTTAGAGATCAGAGGCTGTGGCAGCAGGACCAACATGTTGTGTTGTGAGTGGATCTGACCCTCCCCTGCCCTCTTTCTCTCAAGAGGTCTGACCTTAATTGTGACCAAGAGCATCAGAAAGTAGCAGCTAAAAGGAAATTGGCAATGCTTATAAAAATCTGCTCAGCACGGGGCAGTCCCTGCTTCTAGAACTGTGTGAACTATGAGGGTTTAATTCAGCAGCCAAAGGTAAAAAAGGAAAATTATTTCATCTTAGCCTGAAGTAAAGATATTCCACCATTCCTCAGTCAGTGAATTTCCTTTCTAACCCCTCCCTCTACAAAACAGACTGATTTCAAAAGGAAAAAAAAAAAAAAGCCTTGAAAGGAGGAGCCTCCCAGAGGGATATTCAGAAACCTGAGGGCATCAGAGCACCCACCAGGCATTCTTCACTCTTGTTGTATCAGTTGCTGTTACATCTCTCTGATCACAGCAGAGGAGCCAAGGAGCTCTGCAGCAGGGCCAGGTACCTGATTTTTATGAGCCGGCGGCTAACAAAGCGATCAAAGTCGTACATGGAACTATATGGAATGCAACTATATAACTACATGACCATAAAGAACATCAAAGCCACCAGCTTAGAAGGCTACATTGCGAATGACTGAGTCTGGGTTAGTGAACCTCATCCCACCTATAGGTGGCTCAAATGCAGCTGTTGGGTTAATATTATTTCAAAGCCCAGTGCCTTGTTTATTTGAGGCTGCTGCATGGGTTATCTAACAGCCACAAAGCCCTGCACTAGGCAAAGTTTAGTGTATAACTTGATGCACCAGTGCACATGGGCTTCACTCCAAAACCAACTGCAATGAGTATAGGAATTTTTTCAGATTGCAGATTTTCAGATTTGTACTTTGATGGATCAGCCCTGTATCTGAAAAATAAGAAAAGCCCATGTTTCCTAAGCTGGTCTGAATAATCATGTATTTACTGGTAAAAGTGTTTCAAGGGTCCCATCAATGAGGACTTAAGGCCACTTTTTCTTAGCTACCGGTCATGCCTGATACTCTCCTTGCCCCTCTGCTCCTTGAGCTCTTCCTATGCTGTGCCAGTCACTGTTCATTTAATGTGAGTGCAAAAGTCTGGCTTCGCAACATTTCTGTTAGAGCAGAATGACTTTTTTTGACCAGACCCCACAACTTACAGCCTTTTAAAAATTCCAGATATCTATTAAATGGAATTTGCTTACAGGCAATGGCATATCTGGACTGAAGAATATGGTTTTGCCAGTTTTTTTCATTCCACAAACAAAACCACCTAATGGTAGCAAAGAGAGGAGAAATCCCAAGTAAAAGGAGCTTCTGCTTATTTTACATGAAAATGTCTGTGTTTACGATACAGTGTCAGGCAGCAGGCATCTAATTCCTGTTGCATTGACATGACAGTGCAAACAGTTCTGCTTCTAACACTTCTGGACATCATTACCCTGGGCCCAGCAAACATGCCTGGAAATTTAATTCTTCATCCCTTTTGTTTGAATGGGATCAGACATTATACCTTCACATCCCAGTAAGACCTGCTGTGCTATAGCCTGGAGTAGGAAATTTGGCTTCAGAACACATTTCTATTGTTCCTCCTCACCGGGGATGTCAGGGGAAGTGAAGCCTGCCTCTGAGGGCTTGTGCAGAACAGTTGATGGATGCATCAGGTCTTGCCTGGACATCAATTAAGGAATTCATGGAATTCATTTAACTCATGCTTGTTGGCCAAGTCAGAGCAACTGCAGCCCACTGCACTCCTATGGCACACGCCCCATGGATTCAGTGATACAGCTCATATCTGCAGCTTGGATTGTTCCTTCACAGCAAAGAGAAACAGGACTTTTTTCCTGTAAAATGACTAGCAGAAAATAGCAGTCAGCTACGGAAATATGGGTAGGCAGGAGGGAGAGCAGTTGTACATTAAAGTGACACATTCCTTTGCCAGCACTTTGTATTTAATAGGTTGTTTTGGAACTTGGAAAAGAGCAACTGCAGATGTGCTGTGTCCCATCCCATGTCTGCTGGCAGATCTTCAGCTGCTGGCGAGGCTGAGGATTGAGCCAGTAGAATATGGTCTTCTGATAAAGTAGAAATAGTCTTTTAATGTTCGAGCAAGTAGCTTTGATGATTATGGGGATAAGTTTTACTCTCACAATTTCTTTCCAAACTTTCAAAGTGCTCTACAATGGATTTTACCACCAGGAGCTTTTTGGAGACTTGGAAACACAAGTGACAAATTCTAAGACTCAAGTCATCTGGTGTGTGTCAAAACAAACTGTGAGAGACACTGACGGGCTGTGACTGTGCAATTCAAACCTTCTTGACTGGGTACCAGCTGTAGAGCTGAGCACAGCCCACACTCGCTGTCTGCCTGCAGCACTCGAGAGCATTTGATTCTGCACTGTTCAAAATCCCCGCTGGAACCCCAGGACTTCAGGCTGGAGCCCCACACGGGGCAGAGGTGCAGGCTGGCATCCAATGTAACCTGTCTTGCAGCCATGCTAGATAGCCTGGCTCTTCTCCAGCAGTGCTTAAGGATAGTAAAAAAGTGGAGAGTCTTGCTGGAGGTAGGGCCAGAACTGCAATGGGAAGAGCACCCCTGAAGACCCGCAGCTGTGGGAGAGGCCAGCGAGGAGCAGGCATGCTTAATGCCAGTGAGCAGAAAGTCTCCAGGGAGGCATCTGCATCCCTGCCAAACTAAGATGGCTTGTGGGCTCCATGGCCTCCACTCCCGCTCTTCAGCCTGGGGAGGACTCGGGTTACCTGGAATGGGTTGTGCTGGGGCTCCAGCTTTCCTCCCAGCTCCAGCTGGGGACTCCTGGCAAGGAATGGGCAGCGAGCTTGGAAGAGAACGGACATTGCCTAAAGCAGCTTTGAAAGCAGCTTGGCAAACACAAACCTGCCTCTGGGGCCCCCAAAGCTCTTTGGGGTGCTCTGCAGAGGAGCAAAAGCTCTGGTGCCTGCAGAGGAGGGAGGGAAACCCGCCCGACACGAGCCAGCCCTTCCTTACCACACCGCACGGTGTTGTGCTCGCACGCCCACTGGTAGCGCTGCACCTTGGGGTTGCAGCCTTCCTTCTCTGCCGTGTCGTAGCAGCAGTCGTGCCTGTGGCAGCACCTGGGAGACATAAAAGGATAGAATTTGGATGTCCTGCATTCCAGTGTTGGCACAGACTCCAGGGGTGCTTTACTCACACACAGCTCATGACAGCAGTGTTCACCCCGGCCTGTCAGTAAATCGCTGCTGATGAACCAAGCATCCCGGCATCTCTGGGAAAGCTCACGTGTCTCAGGAGCTCATTAATGCCATATTTGCTCCCATGACCACTGTGCTTATTCCTCTGAGCTTTTGCCCTCATGAAAGCATGTGTGGTCAAGACATGGTGATCTGGCTGAAAGGGAGCTGAAGCGTTCCTGTAAGTTGTGCTACTGTGGCTCACTGGCTTAGGCTTAGACCCATCCCGAAATTTGGAATTGGGATGTTTCTTGCCTTCCTCAGTACCACCAAGAAGCTTCATCTCTTCAGTTCACCTGGACCTGCCACGTGCACCTTGGCCCATACAGGTTCTGAGGGCTGGCTACAAGTTAATCAGTCTCAATGGTGAAATTCTTATCAGTTACCTTAAGAACCTTAAAAATATCTGCATCTCAGGCATTCACCTATCTTCCCTCTATGCACATCTGCACCATAGTTCACATTTTCATGCTGTGGAGATCTAACATAGAGTGACATAACAAACTCTGTAGGACCACAGGATTTGGGGCACAAATCTGCTCCCCTTACAGCAGTTCCTCCTGACGATACCCACAGCGGCAGCAAGGTGACAGCTTACAGCAACACAAAGTGAGAAGACTTTTGGCTCTTGTTTTACAAATATCTGAAAGAACTGCCAGGGAACGAAGACTAAGGAATCCTATTGTTGTCCTTTGCCACCTTCAGATGGTCTCCTCCTGTCTGGAAATGCCTTTTGCTGCACCTGGGTCAGAGTGGTGCTAAGCTTTTAATACCCTGCTAACACTCAGTTATACCAACACAGTCAGCCGACACCATGGCACAGCACTGGTCATCAGCTGTGGCAAACAAACACAACTGTGGCACCTGGGTAGTAAACAACCTGCTCATCACGGCCCTAATGGCTACAGACAGCCCTAATGGCTACAGACAGCCCTAATGGCTACAGACAGCTCCGGCTGGTCCACAGGGATCAGCTGGCCAGACCCCTGCTGTTGAGCAAATGCCAACAAGGTAAGAATTTGTCACGTTGTGTTTGTCACATCAGCACCACCCTCACCGCTGTGTGTCTTTTCCTTTTGCTTTAACGTTTCAACAGAGGGGAAATCTTACTCTCCCCTATGAGTTTGCCGGGATTTAACAGTTGGACTCAACGATCTTAGAGATCTTTTCCAACCTCAATGATTCCATGGCTTAGATGAGTCATAAACGCACCCTGCCTTTCATGGTGTTTTCAGGGAAATGCTGAGCACCCTCAGGTCCTACTTTACAACATAGGTGCTGCAGCAATCCAGGGGAACAGAAAGGAGAAGGAGAAACAAATCTATTGCCTCTGTGTGGAAGAAATGCCATTATGTCTTGAAGTGATGGAACTGTGAGAGTGGAACAAAAGGGAAAAGGTAATTACTGACAACACCACATCAAAGTCAGTATGTGGAATAAACCTTACAAAAGGATTACCCACTCAATGGCTTTTTTTCTTTTGCACATAAAAGAGAGGTGCTTAGAAGCACTCTAGCCCTGTCTAGACAGATTGACTGAATTACACACAAGAAAATCACTCCTTTTGTAAGGGTCTCAGTAACAAACCTAGAAGTGACAAGGGGGTGAGTAATTTCAGACAGTGTTTGTCACTCATGGCCAGTAGTTTTGCCACTCTCCTTCTTTTTTAGAATGGCAAATATGGGAAATAATGTGGTCACTTTGATAGGTATGGGGTACTCTTACCACACTAATCATTGCAGTTGTTCTTAGATATCAGTATTTCTCTAGCAAACAGAAAGTGGAAATTTTTAGGGCTAAATCTAGTGTGGCATTGCTGATTCTTCCTAGCTAAGAACCTAAATAAAACTTTCAAGTTTTTCTACAGCAGCCAAGCATTGCAGCTAAGGAATAATAATTAATGTACTTAGAGGATCAAGCTTCCCTTTTACAAACTATCTGATATTTTGAGGCATTTCCACTTGCAAAGTCTCATTTTCTGCCTTTAGGATAAAATCCATACTCCATGGAATTTAAACAACAGCAGAAACACTGGCTGATGAACACATGGCCATATTTTACTCTTCTTTTTCAGGAGTGCCGACTACTTTCATCTCCCAGGGTCACCTAAATTGGGATGCCACTCAGCCTCTCTGGAAAACAGCTTTTAGGTCACTCTGCTCAGCCCTTCAATAAAAGCCATACTCCAAAATAGTGAAGTCATGTTTTACTTTCAAGGCTTTATTATGAGATTTGTTAAAGGGTAACAAAAATAATTAAACACCTTACATACACTGCAGGTGATAAGCAGGTCAAGAGATATTACTGCAGTTACTCATCATTTGTGAGCCCCATATTGACTGTTTCATAGATGAAATATTTCACAGACAAATAAAGGGACACGATGAGAGGGCTTTAGGAGTGAAACATCTCACTGCATTAATGAAGACAGCTCCATTAGTTTTAAGGGACAACTTCTCTTTCTTGCCCACAGAGGACTTCAACCTTAATCTTTTCTTCCTTCTTTCCCCCTTTTGCTGTCATGCTAATTCAGCAGAATTTGGTTTTGTAGCAGTGTGCAATGTCTCCAGCAGCAAGGTATTCTGGAAAGCTCAGTTTCCTTCCTAGTGAGCTGCAGACTGCCTTCACCCTGCCTAAAAGCAGGGCTTGCTTCCAAGTAGCACCTGGCCTGGTGATTGTAGGTAAAGATAGACCTGTGTGCTTTGACTCTGGTATTTCAGCCCTGGCGAGATTGCAAATAACAGGCTCAGAGCACACAGGAGCCCACCGTGCTCAGCTTTACTCGTGTGCTCGTTGCACCGTGCAGAAAAGAAGCCTTTGACTGCAACACCTCCGACACTCCTTGGGAATAATGAGCCCAACATCTGCCCCACTACCTAAGAAAAGGGAAAATAACACCACACTCTCCCCTCTTGTTCTACCTTGATTCAGTGTGAACTGACAGGCAATGAAGGCAACAGGTTTGATTACTCCTTTCAGTGATATGGATTTCTTCGAGACGATAAACAGTGATATTCCCATTGCTTCCATTTTAAGGAGCTGGGTGAAATAACCCTCCAAATACCTTGGATTACTCTCCTTTTGTCAGGCAGGGTTTGATCTCTATGAAAAAATCATTCAGCTATTTCAAGAAATTACATCCTGGTTTCTCCTTTGCCCTCTACCTCACATAGTACAAGGTCCTAAGAGCTTTGGTGTCATCCAGAAGGAGGTTAAGCCCCCATTCAAATCCCAAGTCATACATGGGTCATCACTCACAAATCCCCAGTATGTTCATATATGCTAAGTTCCCTGTCCGCAAGGCAGCAAATGAGTCAGAGAAGTGACAGCAGTACAAACAGAGAAGGGTAGGGAGATCTGCACTGCTTCTGGACACATAGTTGAGGTTTTTCTTACCAGTCTGTTTTATCTTTAGGCCAGCCTCGTCCTCCCAGTCCACAGTAGCACCCATAGCCAATATATGCCAAGGGAGACCGCCCCGTGCCACACGATATAGCTCCAGCCAGTTCAATGATTCCTCGAGTGTGCAGTGAATGGGATTTTCCCAGAGCACCTTTCCAAACTGCAAAGACAGGACATAGTTAAACAAAAGGATTAAACATGCCTCCTACTGATTTTCCTACAGTCCTTAAAGGGAGCTGGTTTTGATTTTGACTGGTCGGTTGGGTGCAGCCTTGATAATCTAACTAGTCATGACATTCAGCTGGCAAAGGGTACTCTGCAAGGAGCTTTGCCTGAGGCCTGGGATAATCAAAAGGTGGATGCAGAAATACCCAAGCAGGCTCTTTCTTCCAAAGGAGCTGAATTCAAGCGGGACTTACTAGTTCTGATGCACTGGTGTGTGATTGCATATTGCACTCGGGAGCAGTGTGCCTGGTCCTGCACGTCACAGAGCCCAAGCTGTAAAGCTCTGCAGGGTCTGTGCCAGCACCATGCAGGGCCAGCTGGGCTTCACTGCACCCCAGAGCTCCCAAACCTGGGAAAGTTTTCCAGCTATGCTGTGGTCCCAACTGGGACATGAAGCAGCAGCGTACAACCAGGCAACCAGACCTAACCTGGGCTCTGTGGAAAGAAATGAGCTTTCTATGTTGCTCAAGATTTCTTACGTTATCCAAGTTTCCCCTACTATTCGGGGTCCTTTAACTCATTCCCCAGGTGGCAAAAGGTACTGACAGTGCTATTAATCTGCATAGAGGGACAGCTACGAGTCCCTGACCCTGAAGAGTACATACTTTGTCAAGGACAAAGTGCCTCCCTTAGCCAAGATGGATGTATATCCTCTTTGTCTTGAGACTCTGGAAGTGCTGGCAACGCTGGCATCTGCTTCCGTTACTATGTTGCACCCAAGTCATAACAGGTGGGCTGCATTAATTTAAAGAAAAAAGAAGAAAGGAGCTCTGTGTCAGCTGGAGTGTATGGATGGCCACCCAAACCAGTCTGGAGATCTGCAGTTACAAGTCTTTCAATCAGTCTCATGATTTCGCATGTTAATTTGCAAATGTTAGAGACCACAGACTCAGTCTTGCAGTAACTGTTAGGAAAATCAAGAGTACCCTGCCCCTAATACTCAAACCACTGTGATGCTCAGTTGCAAACGTTGCTGCTTATCACGCTGTAGTGACAAACAGGAGCATTTCATGCCTGGATTTACTGTGAAGGACCAAATGCACTTTGCACTGCTCTGTTGGTAGGATCAAAATCCTCAGCCTGACAGCCTAACCCATCTGCTCATCCCACCCATGCACAGCCGCTCCAAAAACAAACAGGGGGACTTTCTGACACACTTGGATGGAGAGGGAGGTGACGCCTGGGAGCTGGGAACTCGCCACTGAGGTTGCTTTGCCACCTGCCCCTGGCTATTGCAGCACGCTTGACCTCTTCAAAGTGTTGTGCAAACACGGGCTAATTAATCCCCTAAACCACCCAGGGGCTCAATACTATTATTAAAACAGTTGCTTTCCTTTTAAAACCTAGCCTCTAATCCCATTGCTTGGGCCTCTTCCCGCATCTCCCAGGCTAGCTCACCCTCCAAGCCCAATCCAAATGCCAGTGAAGACAAGGAGGGTCTCTCCCCATGAAGGACAAGGCAAGGCTTTGCACCCTCTCCCAGCCTGGCCCCCTAGCAGGAGCGGGTGCCAGCATTTTCACCCCAGGGATTGACACCTCGGGCTGTCCCAGCACAGCCTCCGTCTGCTTCCTGGGGCATTCCTCAGGGCTTAAATGCACATTCCTGAAAAAGTAAGCAGCTGCTCACCTAAACACTACTTGAGTGTTCAGGTTTCGTGCTAAAAACACATTAGATGGGTTTTATTGAGAACTAAAGAGACCACTTATTTTCCTTGTCTAAACAGCAGGGCTCCAGAGTTAGAAGGGGGCTCAGCTCTCAGGGGAAATCACAAGTAGTGAGCTGCTTTGGATTTGGGGATATAAATCACGCTTTTTCAACCTGTTTCAGTTTGCAGACCCTGAAAATGTTCCAATGGAGACAAAAACTTCTTTATAGGCATCCCGGCCTTCTGACAAGCAGCTTGATTTTTTTTTTCAGCTGTCTTTTGCTGGTCTCTTAAGCCAGGAGTGCTGGGCTTGGTCTGTTGGCTACTGGCTGAAAATGGCTGAGGCCGATGTAAGGGAACTGTACCTCACCCAGAAGAAGAAAGGCCATTCTTCTTTTGGGGATATCTCTGAGGATCAAGGAACTGTAATTACAGTGCAGAGCTGCTCATGAAAGTGGAGAGAAACCCCCAAAGGAAATTGAGTCCAAAAGACTCAATTAGTGTGCTTAGGGCTGCATGTTCTGCAAGAGGCATCCAGGCAGCCTCTGATGTTCCTGTTCTTTGAAAGCTGTCTGGGTTCTGCGCCAGCGGCACATTGCTGCAGCTGAGAGGTCAGCCCCAGCAAGTACATTTTAATATTCAGGTGCACAGCTAATAACTTGACCAAGAACTGAAATTGCTTTCTCTACACTAGGCAGCCAAGCCAACACAGCCGGAAAGCCTTGAAAAAATCTGAGTCTCCACAGCAGCCTGCTTCTAGCCAAATGTCCCGTTAGCAGCATGCCCAATCATTAGTTAAACTACTAATGGAGCACCTTAGAGAAGAACATACCTGCAGAGAGGTGAGCAGAGGTGAATCTGACAACTTAGCACTATTTCCTGCTTAAACTGGCAGCCTTTGCTGTAAATGAAGGCAGGGGGTTGTTTTTTCTTTTAAAACTCTGCTGCAGGTATAACCTCAGATATGCCAGTTTAGTGTTTTGCTGCCTCTGTGTGTAGGGGCTTTATGTTAGCAGTCATTTATGGCTTTTATAAACAGAATTTTAAAAAATTATTTTAAATTCAGATGCGCTGAAAACTGCTCACTCCATGGCCACTGGCATAAAAAGGAAGTATTTCTATGAAACACGGACACTAACAACTCTGTAGCAGAAAACTATTAAAGAAGAAAAAGACCTGTGTTTATACAGTTGATGCAAACCATAGCTGGGGCTGGGAAGTGAGGCAGGCAGGCAGCTCACCTACACAGTCCCTCACTGTAAGGTTGAGGATCGTCTAGTGACACTTCTTTTCCTCACTTGGCCGAATCACAGGGAGGTCCTGCCACGAAGCACGCAAAGCCGATGGCAAGGGGAGAGGCTGTCCCTGGACAGGGGGAGGCATGGCAGGGCAGAGGGACCGAGGGGTGGTACTCACCTGCCTGAAGCAGCATCAGTGTCAGCAGCAGGCGGGGGCCCATGGGCAGATCGCTCCCGCACTCGCGCACTTCGGGGTTCGGCTGCCGGCACTCCGGCAGCGCCTCGCCGTGCTGCCAAGGGAGCCGAGGTGTGGTTGTGCTAAACAATCCTCCCGGGCTGCTGCTCCGGGCTTTATATACACATGGCTCTGCGCCCGTCCGGAGTGGAACACCCTCTCCCGCGATGCCCCTGAGCCCCGGCGCGGGTCCGGGCCGTCCCCGCAGAGGGCTCCTTGCTGCGGGAGGAGAGGGCGAGGGCTGGCTCTGTTTGCCCAGCATCGCCTTTGGGAGGGAGGGGCTGCTGGAAGGGCATTAGGCTGGTAGTCTCTGGGACAGCCCAAGACCCAGGCACTAAGCCGGGCTCCTTCTTTAAGCTGTTTGCTTACAGACCCTGGTTAACCTCTGAGAAGCTGCGGCAAAGTGAAGCCTTCAACCGGGCTTTCTGTGGCTTTGGGCTCGCTGCTGTGGCATTCCCTTGGCAAGGATTTTCTCCTTTTATAGATCACTTTCCAGGGTATTTGTTTAAAATTATTTTATTTTAAGACTGATTATTTTCATGTTTAAAAAAGAAAAGACAAAACTATAAAAGTCCAACAGAAAGAATACTGTTAAGTGCAAGTACCTAATTATAAACTGACCAAAAGAGCTAATTCAGCACCACTCTGAGGGATATTACACCCTCTTGGCCTGTTGCTGCACCTGACCAACACCAATGGATTTCTTGACGACTCATCAGTTTGTGGGTGCCAGCCACGGTAGAAGACCAGCATTGTATCCAGCCCCCTGGGGCTCTGGTCACAGCAGGCAGCCAGATCCAGAGGTGGCCTCCTCCTCACCCAGCCTCTGCTTGTATGGGGTCACAGGCCATGTGGGCAGGAGGAATGGCCACAGTTATTTTGTCTTTGGGCTTGAAACAGCTTTAAAACTCCTGCCTTCCTTGGTATAGCAGCCACCCGGGTTGTTGGGGTCTGAGCATCTGCCCCTTCCCTGGTGTGGGCATGATGGGCAGGGTGGGCAGCTCTGCTGGAGTGGAAGAGGAGGGGAAGAAGGCTGCTTGCCCCTTCCTGGGCACAGCCCAGGACTGTCATAGCAGCACCCCTTGCCTGAGTTCCCCATGCTAAAGCTGCACTTCCCTTCTGAATGGCATGGGTTTAAATATTTGCTTGCTACACATTGGTAGTCAGATCAAAGGTCATCAGCAAGTCGTTTATGGGGCTCTCTTCTGCTGAGACCTGCCCTGGTGCACCTCTTTGCCAAGCAAGTTTTCAAGATACAGTATATCCTGAGTGCCCTGTGATACTGGGCAAACGAGACAGCGGGACCGGGACCGAGTAAATCTCGTTACAATTACCAGCCTGAAATTCCCTGCCCACCACTAGCCCAGTGATGGGCCATGTGCTGGCAGCAGGAGATGGGGACGACAACTCGAGCACACCACTCACCCAGCTGCTCCCTACCCTGGCTTCTGCACTGCCTCGGAGGGGCTTGGGAGGAGCTGCAAAGCTTACACTTCTGCCCTTGGAAACCCCCTTCATTAATTATTCATTTACCCAAGTCATAATGCCAAATCATACAGAATCACAGAATCATAGAATGGTTTGGGTTGGGAGGGACGTTAAAAATCATCTCGTTCAAAACCCCTGCCATGGGCAGGGACACCTTCCACTTAAACAGGTTGCTTCAAGTGCCATCCAGTCTCACCTTGAATGCTTCCATGGATGGGGCAAACCTGTCCCAGTGTCTCAGTGCCCTCACAGTAAAGGATTTCTTCCTAATATCTAATCCAAATCTACCCTTTTTCATTTAAAAGCCATTCACCCTTGTCCAGTCACTACAAGCCCTTGTAAAAAGTCCCTTTCCAGTTCTCTTTTAGCCCCCTTTAGGTACTGGAAAGCTGCTATAAGATCTCACTGGAGCCTTTTTTTCTCCATGATGAACAGCCCCAACACTCTGTCTTCAGAGGAGGGATGCTCCCGCCCTCATATCACCTTCAAGGCCCTCCCCTGGACTGGGTCCAGCAGATTCACATCATTCTTATGCCGGGGCCCCTGAGCTGGATGCAGTACCTCATATGGGGTCTCACCAGAGTGGAGCAGAGAGTGAGAATCCCCTCCCTCACCCTGCTGGCTACACTGCTTTGGATGCAGCCCAGGATGCAGTTGGCTTTCGGGGCTGCCAGTGCACATTGCCAGATCAGGTCGAGCTTCTCGTCCACCAGCAGCCCCAGGTCCTTCTCCTCAGGGCTCCTCTCGATCCACTCTCCATCCAGCCTGTGTTTGTGCTCAGGGCTGCTGTGTGTGTGAGCTGTTGCTGGCAAATGTTTGACCTTAAGAATGTAAGTTTGCAGAAAGAGGGTGCGGGAGGACAGATGTGCTGTGATCAAAGGCTCTGTGGACACAGGGCCTGTGAGAAGTGACATGAAGAAGGCAGGCTTTGAAACATCATGTGGGGTCTGGCTGAACTATGCCCTGTTAGAGAAAACCCCACCCCTGACAGGTACCTGGCTGGCCCAGTTCTTAACTGGGGACCAAGAGGGAGTTGTGAGGAACCTGTGCAGATGCTTTGCAGGATTCCTGGGGTCCCCAAGTCCGGGGGAACTGTCACCAAAAGTATCTACTCTGATTTGGATTTATCAGAATCATTTGGATTTGAAAACAGACACTTCATCTTGTTCTTTCAAAGCCTTGATGATTTATAAACCTGATCAAAAAAGACACTGTAAAGTTTCAGATCACAAATTAATTCTATTCTTTCCATTCTCACAGCACCCCAAATAACAGATTAGTTTTCTGCCCCCCATTCAGCAACAAATACAAAATGAAGAAATAGAGACTCCTTTCATAGCGAAATGTATCTTAAGTTTTTGAAGAAGGTTTCTTTAAGGTATTAGGAAGGGATGCCCAAATTCAACCTTAAAATGCAAAGCAGAGTTAATATATCACATCCTTGTGATTGTTTCACACCACTGACTGGTCAAGTTTGTTAATCTCTGCAAGTACTGATTACTGTTGCCTAAATTAATCAGCATGTTTATTAAATAGTATTAAGTGCTAATCATGTTCTTCTGTGTTACAACAAAGGCACTGGGATCATGAGGACATTTTTAGTACTGTTTAGGGAAATAAAATTAATTCCCTGATCCCACCCGTTCATGTGAATTTTGCATGTTACCTGTTTGAGCTCCACTCTCACTAGTGGCAAGAGGCAGCATATGAGAGTGTTGGATGTCATCTCATCAAACTCAGACTCAGACTACTGTCTATCCAAAACTGCAGGCACGAGAAACTTACTTTGAGCCTCAGGTCACTTGTGTGGGGCAGTTGATCCATACTGTTGGGGGGCTGTTTCTTCAGATGAACTGGCTCTGTTGGAAACAGTTCCCTTGGCAGGTACCACCAAACCAACTGGCCTTCAGGAATGATAGTACTTCATACTCTTGGGCTTGGTGTTGAAAACCAGTATTTGGAAAAAGCCTTCAGTTGAAGGGGAGAAGAAATTTGTAAGGACTCCTCAATTTTAACAAGGCTTATCCAATGAAGTTTAAGATGTCAGATCTTCTTGTAGAAGGTGGGCTGTCCTTCATCTCCTAGAGGCGGTGCTTCCTCAAATGAAATACCCAGCCACCACTATGGATGTCGCCACCAATCTCAAGAAGAGATCTTTGTTCAGCACCAGCAGAATCAATGGTGCTTTTGCTGTCCAGGCCAAGGGGTTTTCCTCTGAGGGGCAGAGGAAGCTTTCTTGCAATACCATGAAGATTAGAGATTTCCTAAAGGATCTGCCCCTCCAAAGACCAGGACTAAAGAGACTGAAAGATACAGAATGACTTTTTGGGTAGCCAGAATTTGAAGAGAAAATCAGTTCTAAAGAGAAGCAAACTCCACATTACCTGTCTGGAGGTAGAAAAGTAAATCTAAGACTGCCACATGATTTCTGGTGACATAACCAGTTACAGAGTTAACACAGTAATATGATAAATAAACAGTCTTGCTTAATATTGTCTTGCATGGAAGGTCTGCACATACTTTAGTGCTGATAAAACCCAGTCAGTCTTTAATGAGGAAAGACAACATGATTATTATTATTATTATTATTTCCAGTTTCTAAGTCAGCCCTGAAAGGGGTTCTAAGAGTGGCCCCTGGTTTAAGGGTGTCTGGTATGCATCTCCATGAGTTTCACTGCTGCTCTGTGATGGTCTCATCTTGATTGTGGCATTTCTGAATAGTGAAGCTGGATGGCTCCAGCCTGCAGCACCCTCTTAAAGTCAGTGCCTGCTTTTGTCTAGTTAGTCACACACCCCTCCTTAGGTGATAAAGGCGAAAGGCCACTTCTCTCAGGCTTTCACTGTCACGTTTTTCTCCCAGCAGTCTCAGAAGGTGCTGTCTCCTGAGCTGACTGTGGGCGACCTTCCCCTCTGAAGTTGTTTCTACGTATGTCATTCCCCTCCTGCATACCTTCTTGCACTGCTCCCAAGAAGGAGTGGACCTCGTGGTCTGCATGTATAACACTGCTGGAGGGAAGGCAGGCAGAGCTGACAGGAGTCAGGACATGATGGGGAGTTGAAGCAGGGGAGTAATACGATATGGTGAGGGAGCAGCAGCTTCTTCCTTATCAGCATTGCTGAATGTAAGGTAAGCAATGTGGGCCGTGTGCTAGAGAAGAGCTACACCACCCCAACAGGCTGCCTTGCCACCCTCACAGCTGCCTCCATCCAGCCCTCGTGAGGATCTGTAACCACGCAAGCTCCGTTCATTTCACACAAAACCCAGAGTGGCATCCCTTCACACATTCCTTCCACGAGCCATGGAGAGAGGAGATGCAATCCACAGAAGAGAGATGGGGTTCAGATGTCCCAGTGTTGTGCAGTCACTGCAGGAGGTGGTAGGTCCCAGTTGCCTTCTTCTGTTGTCACTGGGAACGTCAAGGCTTTCTGACTTTAACAGCCTTATTTTCCCAAGTGTTAGTGACACTCTCTCTTATGCTGAGGCCTCCAGAAGAACCCATTTCCTTGTTTGTTCTGCCCTTTTGCTGTAGAGCAAGCAGCCATCCTGCCACCAGGGAGACAGGCTCGCTCAGGAACGGAGAGGTTCTTGTGTCCTCCAGAAACTGTTGGGCTTTGGTGGAACTCACATAACTATTGCATCTGTCAGGGCAAGGGTGCCATGACTCCAAAAAGGTTTTCAAGACTGCAGTCAATGTCCCTTGGCCATAGATAGTCAGGAATGAGAAACACAGCATGCCCTGGCAGTGCAGAACCCACTGCCCTGACCACCTGGGGACATTGCTGTCTATACAAACCAGGGACAAGTGAATCTCCTTGGAACCACATTGAACATTGCCTGCAGTGAAAACCAGGCTTACATGATCAGCTGAGCACCCTGAGACAGCTGGCTTTCATTTTAGAGGTTGGAGACATTTCCCACTTAAAAGATAAAGTAAATAGGTACAGGTTCAATAAAGGTGTCTTCTTTCAGTGCTGACACCCCCTCAAGCTGCTTTAGCCTGTGAGATCCACCAAGAGGCTTGGCTGCTTCATCCAGTGGGAGACCAGGGAACACCCACACACAAGGAGATGAACATACAGTCTGGTATCCAAGACAAGTTCCTGGAATGCCTCTGAGTTCCCTGAGAAAGAACAACTAACATAAATGTTTGTGCTCATTTAACAGGAACCCCTGTTAGAGACAAAGCTGAAAGACCCATGACACGATTTCCTACCAATGACACCAAGATTCATGATACTAATCCAGACTCAGAAGCCCACTAAAATACTTGGTTTGATGTGTCAGTGCTTTGAAGTCTGTTGTTTAAATTAATGGGCAGTTCTCAACAGAGCAAAATTGTGCTTTTTTTTTTTTCTGATTGTAAAGTTAATGTAAACAGAGGTGTGTTCATAGATCCTGCTGGGAGACAGAGGAAGGGATGGCCTGGGTGGGGAAGGCGTAATACAGATCAGCACATAAAATTCTTATTCCATCTTTGCAAGTACATTTCAACCCTGACAACTCTAGACCACTATCCTCACTCAGCTCTGCCAGTATATTCCAGTGCTGCCTATCCCTGTAGTCTGCTGTGCACTGTCTGCTTCAGTTTCTCATTTCCCCACTATTCAGGCTTCATTTTCTTTTTTTTCCAATCGCTAAAAGTTTTCCTGCTTCTACACTTGCCATCTCATACCTCTCTCATTTCACCTTTTGTCCCAGCCTACCACTTTCACCTACAACGTCATAAATAGCGTGGAGACTCACATTGGTAACTGTCTCCAGCCTCAGGTAGCAACAGACACAGGAACGTGCTTTTTCATTGAAGGCTTCCATTCACAACAGCAGTTGGTCCTGTTTACATCAGGGAGCACTTGGGAGTTCTGAATCTTCCATTTTAAAAGGCAGGGCAATCAGAGACTTCCTGAAGAAAAGAGGATGCACGTTGCACTACCTCCGCTCCGTTATTCAGATTGCTAAATTAGGATGCATCGAGTGTACAGGCTAATGTCTCCTGTGTTTGATATCTAAGGATATAAAGAGAAAGCCAATAATGGGCTAAATTTTAGGTGGTGTTGCTACTCCTACAGGAAATGTGAAATCATCCCCTGAAGATACTACTATGATGATTCACTACCAGGTTTCCTGTAGCCCTCCTGAAGCCTGGCCATGAGCTCAAGGTTACTGCTACAGACTTAATAGAAGAAACACTGGAGAGCAAAGGTTTAGCTGCTCTCTTCTCTTGACATCAACCAGTGCTGCATAAGGCAAGTGAAACCATGACAGCAAGCTTTTAAGCATTCCTGGAATCCCTGTGCTGTTCACCAGACCAGGGTTTTGTTAACCCACACAGAGACACACAATTAACCTTGTATTCATTAAAGTACACTAGAAACACCTCTTTGCTATTTCCATAATCAGTCTGAATTATCAAGCCCAAGTTCAAATACTGTACCTTACACAGCTGATATCCTTCCACAGGCCCTTCAAAACCTCTCTCTTTCTATAGATACATACACATCTGCACCAACACTCATACTCACTACTGCTACCTTGTTTTGTTACGTGACTCACCACCTCTGCTGTTGTGGAAATTGTTGTTTTCTGAATGCCATATTGAGTACATTAAAAGTTTTGGGGGAAAAAGAAAGACAAGGAAAAAACATCAGGACAGTGAAAAGAGCTCTACCCTTCAGGAAGAAGAGAGGAGGTGGATCTGCAATTTGCTCTGCTGGTACACAATGCTCTGGGCTGGTCACTGTGGTCACCTAGTAGGTTTGTGGTTTTTTCCTGTCTGGCCAGCCCCTAGCTGAGGGCATGCTGCCTGTATTACATCTCCTCTTCAGGCTCTGTGCTTGTAGCAGGTAAATGACCACATTTGCAGTCCCAGTGCCAGTCCTCTCTCCCTTACATGACAAGGGTTTATCGGATCCAAGCCCGTACTGCTGTGCCCAAGGACAGGTTTGGTGAGGGCTGCTGTGCTCTGAATGCTGAAGAACTCAGTGCCTCATGCCTTGAGACACAGTAAGAAACTGCCAGCACAGGAAGGCCCCAGCCTCATGGAGATCACCTCAATTTTCAGTAAAACTGCCTCTTTTATATTCAGCAAATAATCCAGGTGAGGCATTTTGATTATGACTTCATGTAGTCTTTTGCTTACAAGTACAGGAAATTTTCAACATTTACCTTGCTCTCTTGCCTGTTTCTCATACCAGACATAGTACTTACAGAAAATTTAAGACTTTACTGAAGGACACAGTGTATTTATAATTTTAAGTGCTAATGTATGATGAGAATGCTGTTGGTTGTGAGGTGGTAGAATGAGATAACAGGCTGTGCCTGATGAAATGTCTTATCACTTCATGGATGCCAGTCATCACTTGGGAGTTCAGGAGTTCACCTGGTTCCCAGCACACCAAGAAACTGCCTGCAATAAGAATGTTTGAATAGTTAGCAGAAAAAAGATCTGCAATGATAAAGTGGATAAATTAACGTAGGGTGTCTGGCCTCCTAGGCTGGGCAGCAGAGTAGGTTAACTCCGGATAGCCCTAGTTAAAATGGCTATGTTCTACTTCAGTGCATTTTCTCACAGTCAAGACACCCTTCCCACTTTGCTCCATTGTATGTTTGGAACTTGTGTATTTTGTCTCTTTTTGCATCTTGTTCCTATCCATATATATCCCACTGGACATCAAGTCCCTGATCTCTATCACTGTCATATTTGCACAGCAAGCAGCATCCATCTCTGCCTGAAGGCATTCTTGTCATTCTGAACAGCTCTGATATGTGTTGCAATCAGCTCCTGAACTCTCTGACACAAGACTTATTGAAGGTTTAAGGATCTTCATAAGCGAAGCTATGTTGGACACTCAATCCATAGTGATAGTTTGGGACACATGAGAAGATGAGGCTTTTCTCCAGGCAGAAGAATGAGTGGGAACACTAGTAAACTTTTGCCACATCTTTGCCTACTCACAGTTTCTCTCTGGCTTCTGCCTGGAAATTAGCTCAGAGGCAACTCCATTGATATTTACTCCTACCTCTGTTGGACTGAGGATACAGATATTTTTTGGTTCTCAAATTCCTCTGTTGGGCAGCCAGCATATTACAGTATGATAAGAGCTCCAGACATGGGCATTTTTGTGGGGACTTTCTGCCCACCTCTCCAACCTCTTGAGGTCTGCACAGCCCTCTGGGGTATTGGCCACTCCTCCCGGCTTTGTGTCATCAGTGAACTTGCTAAGGAGGCCTCTGCCCCTTCACCCAAGTCATTGATGGAGAAGTTAAACAATACTAGGCCCAGTACTGAACCTTGGGGGACACCACTAGTGACCTCCAATTAGACCCTGTGCCAGTGATTACGACCCTCTGGGATCTGCTGTTCAGCCAGTTCTCAATCCACCTCACTGTGCCCTCATCCAGTCCACATTTCCTGAGTTTGTCTATGAGGATCTTGTGAGAGACGGTGTCAAACGCCTTGCTGAAGTCAAGGTGGACAATATCCACTGCTCCCCCCTCATCCACCCAGGGAATTGCTCCATTGTAGAACACNTGATGGAGAAGTTAAACAATACTAGGCCCAGTACTGAACCTTGGGGGACACCACTAGTGACCTCCAATTAGACCCTGTGCCAGTGATTACGACCCTCTGGGATCTGCTGTTCAGCCAGTTCTCAATCCACCTCACTGTGCCCTCATCCAGTCCAAATTTCCTGAGTTTGTCTATGAGGATCTTGTGAGAGATGGTGTCAAATAGAAATACAGTNAATCCATGCTGACTACTCCTGATTGTCTTCTTCTCATCCACGTGAATAGAGATGTCTCCAGAGTGAGGCACTCCGTTACCTTGCCAGGGATTGAGGCAAGGCTGACTGGTCAGTTGGTTCCTTGGCCTTATGTACTTCAGTGCAAGGATTCTGTCTATTTGCCAATTTCTTCTATTACTTTAGAAATACAGCTTATTGTAGGGTTTTTTCTTCAAACAGAATTCCATCAAGTTCTGCTGGACTGCGTGACACAAGCAGTCTAATTCTTGGAGTAACTTACCCAGGAAATGTTACTTGTTTTGTTTCCAAAACATTACATTTTTCTGCAGTTTTGCTAGAGAAAAGCCAAAATTACATGCATGCTCTTCCACTAGCAATTGTTTTGTCTGTAGATCTACTGAAGGCATCACTTGCCACTTGTTTAGCAAGTTTAACTGTAAATAAATACGTCCATCAATCAAAACATACCTCTCAGTAATCACTCTATTCCCTGATATTTTAACCTTTATGTTTTCCTTGGCATTGCAGTATGGCTTTCCCTGGCAGAGCAATAGTTAGGCCACTGTTTCGTTTACATTTGGCTTGGCAAGTTTGCTATCCTCTCTTGCACAGCGCTGAGCACGTCTTCACACATTCCAACCACTGCCAAATTATGTGTTTGGTGCTTTGTTTACTGTTCATACAGAGAGTATTTTTTTCTGTGACTACTGCTGAATTAATTTTTGCTTATCAGCTTATGTTGATGCCAGATATGACCAAAATATTGTTTTCTGAGTCACATCTTATTTTCTTTCAAAGAAAATATTTCTTTCATTTTCTTCTCTGCAGACCTTTTCTGGCTACAATTACTGTACTTGGCTAGTAAAAGATTTCTGAATTTGCATTTCTAACTACCTACATGTGGTGAGAAGTGCCAAGACTGATATTCTGCCCATGGCTGTAATTGTGTACTTGAGTGTTTACTTTAACTTGTATATTCAGGGCTCAGTTGTGCCATTTGCTCACTTGTCTCTGTACCATCATACCGAGCTTTAACTGGAAGCCTGATATTAACAGGCTTTGTGAAAAAGTAGGGATTGGAAATGTTCAACTGGCTGACACTTTCCTTCACCTAATATTTTTGTAAGCCTTCATAGGATAATTCCTCAGACAAGGTAAATTTGTCGACCTTGAAGCAGTCTGGCAATCTACGAAACAACATAATCCTAGAGATTAAATGTGTTGATGCAGTGATCTCTGGGGAGAGAGTTCTCTTACTAAGATTTTGTCTCAAAAACAAAGAAAACCTCAAAGCAAAGCAAACCCCATGAGCTGAAAACCACAACGTAGTTTCAAAACAAATTCCCTACACCACAGAGTCCAGGCAAGCAACGAGGGCCCAAAGTTTCTCCTTATTTTTTCTATAAGATGTAGGGCAATATGTTGAAATAAAATTACTATCTAACACTAAAGTCTTAAAATTTTATTTAAAACCCTTAAGTGTGTGATCCTACTACATCACGCATCATAGACCCAAAGTGCCCAACACTGTGGCACTGAGATGCTAGGAAGTCTCATCAAATTTCGTTATTTGCAGTTGGACCAGATCTTCTCTCCATGGGCTTACCTGCTCCTGATTTTAATGTTCTCCTATTCTTTGTTAAATTTTGTCACTATGAGAAGATTTGTGCATCTTTCGATAACAGAGCTGGAAGCAGTTCAAAGGACTCATCTGAGAGAAGTCAGTCACACATTAGAAAGAATTTTCATTAAAAAATAAAGACACAGAGAACAAAGGGGAGATCAAGAATGAAGCAGACAATAACTTCAGATAGGGCAGAATCTATTGTTAGAACAGTATGATGAGAAACAAGTTATATCCTATTTGAAAGAAAATTCTGTCTTAGGAATTTATGACAAGGAAGAGAAATTTTAATAAAGACATCTTGCTTAACAAACATAATTTTCAGAGGTAAATTCCAAAGAAGTTTGTTTGGAAACTGCTGATGAGTACTTCTGTGTGAACAAGCTCAAGAAGAATACTATCTCAGAACACATATGACTGTATCGCTAATCTGAAGCTGTTTGCTTTCCTGCAAGGCCAGAAGGAATATCAGCTTTATTATTTACAGTTCAGACTTATTTTCCAAATTTTGCTTTTGTCTAGTTTTCCGTCAGCTATCATTTCTGATGCTGTCCTTTGATCACTTTCATTTCAGCCTGACTCAGCATAACAAAGACATCTCACTGCATATCAACCAACTGCCCTTATTCTGCTATTTATGACAAGTTTTTAATGTAACTCCCTATGAACTACTCCAGCAATGCCTAAAAAACCAGCAGTTCTGGGCTACAAATAGTATGTGTGGTCTCATTCCAGCCCTACAGGAAATGCCATAAGTGGGGCAAGAATATGGTGAGATGTATCATGTAGAGTCAAAAAGAGCTTCTTTGTTACACCAAGAGACAGGCTTTCTTAGAATGCTGCACCAAGGTTCCAAACAGTTATGTATCAGTTACTGGGAATTTTACAGACCAGATCTGCATGGCATCACTCAAATGTCTGCAGGAGTTCAAGGCTAGTCTTCTGTTTGTTCTAAATCCAGAAGAGCAAACCCCAGTGCATTTCTTTCATGTTTTGCAAAATCACCTAAAAAAGTCTGGATACGTAATACCTCTCACTCATCTTATAATAGTGATATCAGTGATCAAAAAAGAAGGGTGAGATAACCATGAACTGTCTTCTAGACAAAGGATTATGCTGCTTAGAACGTCTCAGTAAGCACTCAGATGGCAATGGCACCTTCAGTAGAGGCACTAACAGTGTCCCTGTCCTCCACGCGGTTCCTTTGGTGCCTTCAGTCATTTTTTTCCAATTTTTTAATGCACACCGCAAAGGGCAGTCTTGTAGTTCCTTCTCCATATGAGAAATATTAGAGCCCATGGTTTTATGCTTATAAGTAGAAAATTCACAGAAATGAAGTAAAGCGATCTAATGCACACTAATAAGCTGACAAAGAAAACTTAGAACAGATAGGAATCAAACTCCCAACCCAGGAGCTCCTTACCAAGCTCTCACCAGCTGATAGCAAACAAAGAGGGAAATTCCAACCGAACTCCCCCTTGGAGTCCCTAAACAAACTGCAAGAGATCTCTTAACACCCAGCACAGGTGCTAGCAACAAAAATACCCCCATTATTCAATACTCGTGTGCCTCTGTGCTGCATCTGGAGAGTTTATTTTTTTGGCTCTTGGGCTCCTCTGCCTCCTGGACTGTAGCAACTACCCCCCCCCGGGTACCAGCAGGGTGGGGGGAGCTGAGCTGGATCTTCTGAGTCCCAGAGGATTTTCGGAAGCCTCCTTGTCCCTTCTGTAGGTGCCAAAGAACAGACGCCTTCAGTGGCTACCTAAAAACAGAGACTAGACAAGAGTAAGGGAATAAAGGTAGGTATTTATTTGAAGGGCCTTCAAAGGTACACCCTGGGGAGCCAGAGGCTATTTCCAGAATGGACCCCAAGATGGACGACGAGTCACGAGTTCTTCACACTTTTATAGGTTTGGTCCATTTGCGTATCAGCATAAATTCACCAATAAAAACTTTAGCTAATGATGTCATTTCCTCAACTTCTCCACCTCTCTCATGGTCCTAGTTTACACCTTTGGGCCAGGACAGTCTGAGTGCCCTTGAACAGCAAGCTCAGAGAAGCTTTGTTGTGTCTGTCTAGCCTAGGAGAGCAGCTAACGAGCTACAAGAAACTTCAGAGTTACACACTAAGCGATCCAGAACTTGAGAAATATAAAAGTTAAAACCTAAGGCATCACCTTTACAAGAAACAGAACCAGTATTTCAGCATCTCTGGCTTGAACCAGCCAATAAATTCTAAACAGGAAGGAAGAACAACAATCATAAATGCATAGACATCATAGTTTCCTCAGGTTTGTCTCACTGAGAAACTAGATTAAATAAGGCCCAAACTAAACACATCTCAAACAAATAGAACAAACTAAAATTTTAGGAAACACCTATATAAGTGACTTTTTGGAATGCATCTTGAGCCAGTGTCTCAGGTAAAAGAAGTAATTGGATCTCTACCAAATTTCACAACACTCATTCAAGGGTCCATGTTCAATTAGTGGTTTTGGCATTTGTATTTCACAAATAATTCTGTGACAGAATAAAGAAAGTCCCTCAGAAATGGTGTCTCTTGGTAACATTCAGTAAATGAGCTCTTGAGTAGGTGACGCATTTTCCTGAAGATGGCTTGGATGAGGAACAATGTAGGGCTGAAAGGACAAATAATCATCCAGCCAGAACCAAGCACAGCGAGACTGAGATGGTTTTTTCTGTCCATCACCTTAGTTCTCCTTTACTACAGACTAAGCTGGTTACCTCCTGTCCTCTTACCAGTGGATGTGGATAACTACCAGCAATTGTCTGTATCAATTTCCTTTGTAAAAACATCACCTGGCCCACCCAAAGAGTCCTTCCTTCTACATAATGGCTCTGTTGCTCCCTATATTGTGGGTTATGGTTTCTAAAAGTTCTAGAGGTGATGTTCACTCCTCCTGGGATACCCCCAGCTACTTACAGCTTCAATACACAACACCAGCTAAGGCTGAATGTGGTCAAGTGAAGAACAATTATTTCCTGCATCTTCTATGCATATCCCAATTTACTATGCCCCAGAATAGGAAACCTACAGAAAATATTGTTTTTGTCTGAAATTCAACTTCCTGAATCCTCATTTTCAGTGACTTTCTTTGTCCACTTACTTCTCACTGCTTCAGCTAACCCTCATAATTTTTCCTTAAGTTGGGGAGCTTGAAATCTGTGACATCTTTGTTGAAAATATTCCTTTCCAGTAAGAAGACAAAGGTGACTCCCATAATTTCTAGAAACTCTACCGGTTAATCTAAAAATGACTGGCAACAGAGGAAAAACCCAAGCTAAACATATGATACAGCCTCTGAAAAATGGGGAAAAAATTTCCCCATCTACTGCCTTTATCGGTAGACCAGAATCTTTGTATTGTGTATGACACCACCGTGGCAGTTTTCTCTAGTGCTCCATCAGTTGATCTCCGTTTCCTTGACAGCCTGTTGAACACCAACAATGTCCATGGATCAAGAAGCCATCAGCTCCCTACTGGCATCTCCTGGGGTGAAGACGACCCAGGGCAAGGAGCGTAACAGAAGCAGAGAGCCCAGACTGTGCAATGCCAATCTTTTACTGCAAATTAGGCTCATTGTGTAAACACTGGATGCAGAGAGTTTAAACTGTAAACTGAGCACCTGGCAGAGGTGCATCCAGGTAGCATGCAGGCCATGTTAAATAGAGTGCCAGTGGCTGTAGTTGCATGCCCCAACATGTGCCTCTGCCTCGCATTTCCAATTAGCTGGTTTTAGGCTTCCAGACGCACCCAGCTGGGTGTGGAATGGGGACATGGACAGATGTGGACCTTAAGGTCCTCCGAGGGTGGCCCAAAGGGCCTCTGAAGTGAGTAACTAGTTCATTTATTGTGGTGAAAGAGAGCGAACAGAGAGGGGAGAATCAGTGAGGGGAGATTCAGGAGCTGGGAGAAGGAAGCAAGGAGACACAGAAGGAGAGTAACAAGTTTGCCACCGGGATGATGCCACTCCTGTCAGCTCACAAAGGCGGCTGAAGGTAAAGCACACTTATCTGCTGGAGAACAGGTTTGGCTTCCTCTGCCCATAATGCTGCACACTTCCTTGTGCTCCCGGCAGAGGACAGTCCTGGCTGCTGCAGCCTTCCCTTCAACCCCCAGCGTGCAGGGGAAATCCCAGAGTGTGTTCACGCTGTCCCTCACACCACTGGTACAGCTGTCCCAGTGCTGTTCCCAGGCAGGTCTGTGGTGGCTCAAGCAGAATGGTGAAGCTGCTCCAGCACCTGGGATGCACTCCCCAGCGCTGCTCACTTCCCACTGCAGCCTGAGCCAGCTCAGCAGCTTCTCCTGCCTCGCCTCCCAGTTCTGCACTGGGACACCGGGGTGCCTCTGCCAGCAGCATCCTGCTACTGACACAGCTCGTGACATCCTCATCACTTGTGGTTCTTCCAGAACTCGAAGACCTTTAGTGAACCCGATCAGTCCCAGCACTGGGCAGAAACCGTGGTTTTACACCACTGCTGCTGTTGTTTTGTGTGGAAGTAAACATCAAAATGCAAATCAAAGCTAGCTGGTTGAATGGGTCACTTCAGCACCAGACAAAAGGGATCTGTTTGCAAAAGGAACTGCTGCTACAGCCCCAGAAAGCATTCAGAAAGCAGAAGTGATTTGTGGGGAAGAAGAACTCCACCCCTTTCTTAATCAAAGCAATTTTACGAGGGCTGGAGAAATGACTTGAGTAAAGTCACTGGGACTACAGAATCACCCACACAAGCAGTTCGTTTAAATTAGGGAATTAGCAATGGGGTAAGGGAGCACTGTCCAGTGCAGGGCTGAGACCCAGGAAGGATTTGGAAAGGCTGTGGAACCAGTTCTCCACCATCTGCTATCTAAACCACCAACATGCAAGGAAGGCTCTGGCAGAGCTGAGGCACCACAGAAAATTAGCACCCACTCTGCATGGCCACTCCAGCACACTCCTGCTCTCATCCAGCCAGTGCTCCAAAATGCACCAACTTGTTTTTCAACTGGTGGACTCAATTAACAATGAAATCAGCATTAGTGTAAACACTTCAGGTGGCCACCTTTGGTGCTCTCATACATGATTGTCACAGGCAAATTCTCTGAAAATGAGAAAGGTTCTCAGGGAATTCACATGGAAACCATTTAATGTACAAAGGTATTGTCATGGTCACTTAGCCAACAGTGTCAGCTACCTGGCTCTGTAGAGAAATCTCCCAAAAAATCAAATCACCTAAAGGTGCAAGCTGTACCTGGCCTCAGAGGATGAAAAAAGCCCGTAATTCACCAGAGTGCTGACCCCAAATACTGATGGCACATGGTGGTTAGACACTGGGAAAGGCTCTCATCACACTCACCTGACATGGAGCAAAGGACACTCAATACTAACACAGCCAGTGCAACTCCTCAAGTCTGAGCTTCCAGGGGCAGGAAAATATAAAAAATGTAATATTCTAAAGCATCTTAATATGAGAGACACTTTAAAAGAGGCACATGAAAGATGTGAGAAAGGCAGGAAAAAAAAGACTATTTGAAAAAAAAATCCCTAACTTTTTTAAAAGATGATTTTGATTAAGTAGTAATTCTCACTAAACAAAAGGTTCTAGCTTTCTTGAAGATTTCCAATATTCACCTCAGGAAACCCAAAGCTAGAGAGATGCTTGCATCCCCTACAAAAACCAACCATCATCTTTACCTTTGTCTGTACACTGAAAGCATGGAGCAGACATCTGACACTCATGGCTCTGACTCGAGGAATAAATAAAACACTGTCCCTATGGCTATTTTTAAAAGGGGTAAATTTAGAAGGAAGGAGGAGACAAGGGGGTGGAATACATTATTAGTTTCAGGGTTTTTTCAGTGCTCATTGGTTTGTATAAAGGCTTGGTATGTATCAGTAGGCAGACAAGTGCTTGTTAAGTGTTAATTTTGCACGTGGCTGTTATTGCCATATCCAGACACCTATGCAATCTTCCCGTTACGGAGTATCCACTCTTACACTGCCATGTATCTGAGCCATGACTTGAACAAAGGCTTCATTTGGCACTCTGCAGTCCTGAAAGCCATGGTTTAAAAACACAGGGCAATATTCTACAGCAATAGAAATGTTAACAGCAAACATGCAAACTTCTGATCCTTTCCTATTTGAAACCAGTTTATAAAGTTCTATAGCACAAACTCCAGCTATTCCTGAGGAAACGAGAAAAAAAAGCAGCTTCAAGATGTTATCCTCTCTGTTGAGACATACAATCCACTCAAGCAGGAAATACACACAAATAGGGGTGGATAGTCAGTCTGAGATGTAATGATAACAAGCTGCTGACATTTCAAAATTTTCCTTCAAATAACAGGTGCTGGCTGAGTACACACAATGCTAAAGAGTGGGAAAGAGCTTTTCAGAAGTCATTGCCTCGAATCACAGAACAATACTGCAAGAGACTGAGTGCAAGCTGGTACATAACTTGGGGCCAGCCCTAAGTGGCAAAAATCAGAACAAAACAAAAAAACCCCAGCCCAAAATCCAAACACCTTTCTCAAAAAAAAGACTTCAGAGCGTTTTAGATGAGGAGAGAGGAGATATTCATTATCACCACAGCCAAGACTGCAACAGACCTTCTTTGAGAAAAGGATCACCTGGCCAGCATGATCCAGAAGGAAACCCAGATCAAGACATATAGTTTTTGGCATGACAAGATTTGGAAGGGCCTCTTGGGTCATCCAGGACTCTCCCACCACTTGCATCCAAAATATATCTTTACTTTTGTACGTGGCAAACTGTCCCCTTTACACAACAAACCAGTATTTTGTGTCTGCTCTATACTGCCTTTTATTTCCTTACTTTTTTATTAAAGTAAGGAAATGGGATTGACTATTCTATTTCCAGCCATCTCCAATACCAGCAGGAGCTGTCCTTACAGACACAATAATAAACCCCCTCTTTGCAGCTTCATTGATCAGTCCCTTCTCAGAACTGCTGGAGCATGGGGAGAGAATGGAGAAAACATCAATTTCAAGCAAAAAAATAAGAGGCTGCTACCTAGACTAAAAACTTTATTGATCTGTGAAGCTTTCTTCTAGCCCTGCTTTCCCAGAGGTTTCACAGAGTCGGCAGGAAAACAAACCCAAGCCTGTGAGGAAGAAGCAGTGTCATAAGCAGCATGTTTGAAATGCAGCTTGCTGACTCAGATTTGGGGGACAGAACCTTTAGGAGCTTCTCACAAGAGGACAATTCACCCACTTATGCCACCACTGTGATGGAGCTGTGAGTAGTGTAGGAGCAGCAGCTGGCCTTTGCTATCCTGGCTATGCAATAGCACGTGGGGAGCTCATGCTGCAGTTCTGGGAGCTTGCTCCCATGTAGCGCCAAGAGTCCTCAGTTCTCACGTTCAGTCCAGATTCCTCCTCTTGTTTCTCCTTTTCCTCTGATATCCCTTCTTTTCACTTGCACCAGCACATACAAGTGTTAGAGATGCGTGCCACTTTCCGTGTGCACACAGACACACCCTTTTTTCACCTGTTTACATCTGACTGTATCTGCCTCCTCCCTACCTTCAGCACTGAACCAGTATCAGCAAACACATTCCATGGTCAGACCACAAAATACTGAGGAGTACAAATACAGCCTTTTATCTTCCCGAGTTGAAGCACTCCTTGCTTTTTTGAGCAAGGGTGTCTGCATTTGCACACATGTATATGACCACAAACACACACGCCTCAAGCTCCTCTTGAATGAAGCCTCCGAACAAGGCATGAGGCTCTGTCAGTGTGAAGACCGTGTCAAACACTCTGAGTCTCTCATTATTTGTTAGTTAGTGTGCCTAATCACCTCTTTTACAGAACTACTCTGTCCTCAGTATCTCCTCTGATGTTCTGTCCTCCAATGGCATTTATTGGACCCAAGCTATCAGTCCAAGAACTCTTCTTGCTCCCCTTTGCTCACCTTGAGTGAAACACACATTTACAAAGCAAGATACTGCTACACAGGTCCACCACCCCAAACAGAGAGGGCCAGCCCTCCTTCTGGGTGAGATTTGCCTCTCACCAAGATCCACTCTGATGAAGAAATTTTTATACAAGGGAAAAACAGAAAAAAACCCTCATTTTAGTTAAAATGGTCCAAATCAAGACCCAATTAAAGCCTCTTTTCTTCATTTCTGGGCAGAGAAAACCAGAAATATTTGTCTCAGGCACAGACACAAGCAGGCAATCTTGGTTTTGCTGGTATTTAAAATGATGAAGAAAGGACTGACAGCACCTCTAACATCCCCTTTTCTTCCTATAACATTTCTTCATTTGGAAGCAAGAAAGTCAACATTTGAAAACTGAGATTTACACTTCAGAAAAGTAAGTGTCCCATACCAGAGGAGAGAGTGAGGGCACAGGATTTCCATTGCTCAGATTAAAATCACACAACAAAATAATTCTGCCAGCTCCTGAAAAAAAAAGAAAAAAACCCCATAAACTGTACTAGATAAAATCAGCAGCAGTGTTTCCTCTCAAACTGCAGAATAGCAACTTCAGTCCTTTTGACCCGAGCCGAGGCTTGCATGCCCTAGTAGTTCTAGCAAATGAGGAACATGACAAGCTGAGCAGTTAGGCCTTATCTAAGTCAGGATAATTACTCTGAAAAACCACCCTATCGTACAGATCAGGCAGCAAGGATTTTCATTTACTCTCAGATACTGCACAAAAGTACCACATCCCCTCTCACGAGGTTACAAATGGCCCAGACACTGCAGGGAGAGAAAGGGGCTGTTTAAGGAGGAAAAGTAAAAAAATACTCAACAGCAGGAGAAAGAGGATTATCTTGAATGGCCTGCCACTCCTTTTTCAGTGATTCTGGTTTTCATCATCATCTTTGTTTTACCTTGTAAAGACTCCAACAATGACAATAAAAGAAGCCTATCACACACTTGAGAAAAAAAAGAAAAGAAATTATACAAGCAGTTATTTCTGATCTTCAGGGAAATCATGACTAGGGCTGTTTGCTGACCCAGCAAACATAGCTTGGGTAGAAACACCTACTAAGAAAAAAAAAAAAAGCACAAAGGCACAAAACACAATAGAAAAACAGCCATGACATAAAAATGCCTATTTCTGTGTCATTCTCATCACCAGAGTCCCACGGAATCCTTGCCATCACTTGTTTTGTCAGGAATTATTTCTCCTAAGGCATACTTCTTTTATTAAGCATGGAGTAAGGAAACAAGGTGAGTTAAGGCCTCGGAATTAAACAGTTTCGTCTTGGAACACTGTTTTCTAGATATGATGTCACCCAGTCTGGCTAGAGCTGCAGTGATTTAGAATAAATGTACCATTTTTGAATTAATTAGAAATTATGGGCTGTTGTGACCACCAATGATGAGCAGGAGAAAATTTAAAGTTAGCAGCAGCCCAAGAATTTAATTAAAAAAATCCAATCTAGCGTCATTGTTTCTGGTGATACTTCCATGAAAAGAGAGAATGATCTAGACATTGGCTCCTCCTTCCCCAAGTAAAATCCGCTCTAGATCATTCCCTTACCCTCCCATCAGATTCATGCAATGCTGAAAATCTCTGAGTCTTTATTATTATTATTATTATTATTATTATTATTATTATTATTATTAAATTTAAACAAGATGAGGAAAGAGCAGCACCTTTTAAAAAAACCCTGTTGTGTGCTATAAAGGATAAACAGGTGAGGTTTAAAAAAAGTTAAGTTTATATATGTACATATACACACATACACTAAACCAAATTAAAACCAAAAAACTTGTGAGGAAGTCATTTTCAACAAGAGAGAAGAAAGCCTTATTCCACTTCAAGCAAAAGCACCACAAATTAAGATTAGAGTGCACAATTACATGTAGTGCAGATACCAAACTAGCCTGGGTCCTGGAAGCAGTGGAGCTACAGCAGGACAGAGCTCCATGAGGGCCATCTTATCCCACTCCTTGGCAGAAGCAAGTGCAGAGTGTGCATTCAGGAGGGTGTGCTGTACAGGCACTGCCACAGCTGCCTGCTCTGCCTCCAGCTGTTTTGGTAGATGCCGCAAAAAGCAGCAAATCAGTGATGACAGGAGACCCAGAGCTGAGCTGCAGACTGATTGAGCTACAGTATTTCCATAACAGAGGTTTCTGAATTCCCTCATTGTCTCTCAGGTGCTCCCTGTAGGTACTGCCTGCTTCAGTCACACGGCAGACAGCTCCTCATCATCTATTATTTGTGCACTGAGCTTCCCATACTTGTGTACCTGCACCTTTTCCTATCTCTCTTCCACCCCACACACCACTTCTATTTCCTCCAGGCTGACAGGGTAATAAAATTAGGAAGGGGCATGTACACCTAACTAAGGGGAACTGTCAACAACCAAACGTAGCTTAAAAAATAATAACAATTCTTAAAAAAACCCAATTAAAAAACCTGTTAAAGTTCTGCAGACTTCTGGCAGGGTTTGGTCATTTAGCCCAGAGGTCTTTGTCTTCAGGGCCTGCAGGCTAAATTGTCCCGACTGGCAAGAAGCATGCAGTATATGATAAAATTCTGACTAAAAGAAAAAACTAGTAAGGGCTGGGGGAGAAGAGGCTCTAACAGGGAAACCCCAGACTGCAGTAGCAGCACTTATGCCACACGGTAGGCTTTCAGGAGGGTGAATTCCTTCCTGTTGGTGCGAGCTGCCCAGATGAAAAGAGCAGCTGCCATGAACTGCAAAGGTGCTGACACACAGGCGAGGCAGAAGGACCAGCCGAATTCACCCCTCACATCCTCCGGCAGAGGCAGCTTCCTATGGAGCAGCTCAATCCCAGCTACATAGCAGCCAACGAGGCCCAGCGTACACAGCCCTGGGGAAGGAAGCAGCAGAGCACAGTGAGCTCACCCATGGAGTGCTCCAGGGGGTACTCTGAGCTTCTGGAGGAGGATGGCAGGACACTCACCTGCTAGGAAATGCAGGACTCCAGTGGCAATGGCCGGGTAAAGGCTGCGACAGGCACAAGCACAGAGCCCAATCAGAGCCCCAAAGCACATGAGGCCGATGCTGACAAAGGGCAGGAGAAACTGCAATCGCCAGAGATCTGCACGTGAAAGAAACACAGAAGCCAAGTTTGCTGAAGGTGTGCTAGAAACAGATCCTCTCCCACCATCTTACATTCCCTTCTACCCTGCTGTTTCTGCTTCATCAGACATTCTACATTCATAGCCAAAAAGGACCAAAGACTCCACTGAAGCATAAATAACTCAATTTGTTAACTCAAAAATTCCTGTACTGCATTCATAGGCAAAACCCTTGCTAACACATCTACGTCTTCCTTTTAAACTTTGACCTACTGCCTGTGCTACTGTAAAAAACAATAAATGGCGAGCAAGACACAGAAGCTTTCCTTGCTGTTGACTGTATTTGAGAAACATCTTTTTTTAATTCTACTTGTTTATCTGCCAGAACTGAAAGACACTTACAAGTCCGATTCAAATCCGTGCCGCTGTTGTGATTTCCAGGCTCTATGTACTTTTCTACAAACTGATCAGAGAGGGAGAAACTGATGCAGTTTGTAGTCANCCCCTTTCAAATCCCCCTTCCCCCCTTTCAAATCCTTCTTTCCCAATGATTTGAGTTGGGAAGCTCCTCCGAGTTCCCTTTGTGAGAAAAAATTAGCTCTCCAAACAGATCTGTAGATGCTTTCCTATGATGTAGTTGGCATAACGTGTCTGTTACGAGGTACATCACTAAGGGACAGCATTCCAACATGCAGAATCTCCAAGCTTCCCTGGATTCACAGAGAACTGTGCCATGTGTAACAGATCGGGAAAGAAACGTGGTGGCATATGATGCTCAACTATGTTGCCACATATTCTTGTGCTCAGGGTCCCTTAACTAAACTGTGCTTATCTCCACATGCAGAATGTAGTCTCGTACTAACAGTTAAATCAAAAATGGGACAGAAAGGCCTATTTAAAGAACATGAAGGATTTGTTTCTTTACTCTAAGTTTCTACCTCAGATTTTACTTTGAGAATACTATTGAGCAGAACTGGTTTAAGTGTCTTCAAAGTAAGTATCTTCATGAGAAGGAAAAAAAAAGTATTTCATGTAATGTTTTTTTTTTCCTCCAGAAATGCAGCTCAAAGTACATCTTCAAGGAAGTTCCAAATGAAGGGGTTCACACATACATTAAGTACCCAAAATCGACTTTGAAGCAATTAAAATAATTGTTTACCACACATTTCATCCCCCAATGATTTTGAAAAATAATACAAATATTTCACTCCGTATCTGTTCAAGGAATCCAAGATGTGCTGATGCAATGGTGGGATATTTGTGATGTGAACAAAGTGAATGACTAGCTAAAAGGAATGAGCGCCTCCTAGATAAAGCAGTGTCTTTATTCCATTGCTGGATCCCAGGATCTGTCCTAAAAAGACAGTAACTGGTAGAGCAACTATAAATGTATCCCCAGCTGGACAGCTGAGGCAAAATAAAAATCAAGCTTGTAAGACTAAATTTAGATCAAGTATCATGTGTCAAAACCAGAAACTGCAGCACTGACAACCACAGACCATTTTGCTTTTTGCTTCTTTAAAAACCTGGACTGTCTTTATTAAAAAACCAAACAACCAACCAAAACATAAGCTAGAAATAAAGCTTCTGGAGGAACAAAGTGGCGCTAATCTGTTCTGAGGAAGTTAGCACACAGCACCCCAGGCAAGCTAGGGAAGTGATAATTGCTCCGCAGATACCTGGTGGGCTGTACCAGTGAGAGTTTTTGGGTACAGTGATACACCTCCGCCACAATCCAACCGTGCCGTTGCACCGGAAGAGCGCATCTGTGTAGGTCTTCTCATCTGCATCTTTGCTGACAAACTCCTCCCAGATGCTTCTACCAGCTTCACTAACATTCTCGGCTGGGGACAGGGTGTGGTATTCGTACCAGAAGTCGGTGCCAATGGACGCTGCCATGTAGATGGTGGAGATGAGGCTGAGCACGCAGGCGATCACCAGCGCGGTAGCAAACCGGTTATCCATCATGGCGCCCTGGGCGGGAACAAAGGGACGAGTGAGCAACGCTTCTGGAAGTACACAGTTATCCCAGCAGTGCCAAACTCGTGGCATCAGCCCCCTTCTGCAGCGTCCCCTCGGGATATGCATGCCTTCCTTTTCCTACCTGCTAGAATCAAAGGAACACTGAGCAAATCTACAGTGCTGGCCAGCATCCACTGGATCTGCGAGTTCCAAGTAGGGATAATATCCTGGAAGGTGTGCTCTCCCAGCAACACTGCACTGGCTGCTCTCCCTGAAACAGCAACTGACAGAACAGCACCAACTCATCTCCAAAGCAGATGACACAGCTCACTGCCATTTGTGATCCTGATTGTAAGCAACGTCAGAGACTCCATCCACAACGCCCAGGAAGAAGACTTATCTTTCCTTAAGAGATTACCAAGGGTGGAAGTTATTTTTAGCCTGCCACCCCATACGGCTTTCACAGCTTGTGTTTACAGCAAAGACAAGAACCACAGGCACGCCGAAAAAGCTCTTCCAGGCTGCTCACAAAGGGCAGCCATGCCAAGGTGCTGGAATGCCTTTAGGGAAGAGAGAAATGTATCTAGGCACTAGAGGCAGAACATGAAGGAAGCACTGGAAGACAAATTTGGAAATGATGATAAATGCTGCAATAATGCCACAATACATACCGTGGTGTTTTTTAAGACCTAGAACAATGCAGAGGGGTGCCCTGTTCTATGGGAACAAGGTGATATGCTGCCACAAGGACTTTGCGTCCCTCTCTTAGGGGTCATTTATGGCCTCCTTTGTGGGGTCGTGCTCCCAAATGGCATAGATTCAGGGTCAAAGGAGGCATGGGGGAAATACAAATACCACACGTGCATATGCTTATGACAATACCATGACTTTAATGAGCAAGTGATTGTTAATACAAGACATGTTTTGTGGCTGCAGTACACCAGAGGACTCCTCTCAGATGCCAGTTTTTCCTCATGCGCTTTGTGTGCTTGATTAAATTTATGGATTCTTATGAATCAGGCTTGAGGCACTTGCCAAAAAAAAAAAAATTGAAAGTAGCTCAGCAGCTAGGGGTAGGCTGGTGGCAGGAGCTACTATCTAATCAGCTCTTGTCTACTGCTTGCTCTACCTCCCTTCTCCCACACACTTTAATCAAAATATTTTGGTCTACTTTCTTCGCAACTGAATGAACCGCAACAGGAAACAGCAAGTGCCTTAAACCTCAGCATTCACAGGGAAAAACACCAGTGCCTCAAGTCTGACTTGTCAGTAAGAAATTCTGAACTAGGAAACAAGTTGCAAATTAAAGAAGGGAATTTCAAAGGCATCAATGTTTGCTGTTAACAATACCATTCTTATTTCTTTTCCCCTCCATCTGCTCCTCTATTTGTCTGAAAGTGGCTAACAAGGAGGAGAAATTATGTGTTCCCATATCATTTCCATATTAAATGAGGCCTTCTCTGCAATATCCATCCTTGAATGGTATCCTTAGCGATAAGGAAGAATAGAACTGATTTTTGGTGAACTGACAAGGAACATGCATTCAAAATACTGCAAAGTTTGCATACCACAACTGTACTTAAATAATAATCTACAAGCTGTAAACTTTTGTAAGTTAATAGAAATACTGAGAGGGAGAACACACCTTATCTGGGCTTATTTATGTAGAAAACATAGAATCAAGCCCAGACTTGGAAGCAAATTCTCTGTGCAGTGTTTAAGTCCTGCTTATGTAGTTCCACTCTCCTTCGATATCCCAGCATCTTGCTCAAGGTACACAGGCTATGGGATGAACAGCATAGGGAGAGCAAGTGCTGTATAGATCTGACCTCACCATTCAGCCCTACTGAGCTAACTGAGGGATCCCCTCCCCTTCATACACTGCCCCCGAAGCAAACAGGGCAAGTGGCACCTCCAGGGCCAAAGCTCCTGCCCAGCTGAGCTCAGAGCTGAGCAGATCACTCTCAGAGCAAGCAGCAGAACAGGCTGGTGAGCAGGCTGGTCTGGATTTTCTACTATATTGCGATCACATCTACTGTAAGAAGAACCCTCTGCATCAGACTCCTCTCTTTAGAAAGGGCTCTCTCTGGGTGGAAGGCTCACAAAAACCCACAAGCTCCATGCCCAGAGTAGTGTCTGGTGAAAAAGAATGTAACCAGGACATTATTGGGCCATTGTTCCACTGTCACTGCCTTTCAATATAAATGCTGACAATGACAAATTTATACCTAACAAATTTACCTATCAAATTATACCTATCAAATTTATACCTAACATAGAGAAAGAAAAGAACTGGCCCAAAAGCCTTACTTTCAGCTACATATCCCTGCTGCCAGGTGCAGAACACTGGTGCTGGCAGTATCCCTTCCAGATCACCATTAAAAACACCCCCACACTTCTGCCAGCCTTCTGTGTGATGGCGTACTGTGAACACGGCAGAGCTGATGTCAGCTGGCAACCAAGAACAGTTCATAAGCAAAATGAAGGCTTAATCACCCAGCAGCAAATTAAAGCATTGCCCAGTGTTCATTACCCACTTGGTAAAAGGGACATGGCAATCTACTGACTTTCAATCCTTGTAATGTAACTGCAGGCAGGGGTAGAGAGCAGCTGAGGGGCTACAGACCCCAAAATCTAGCAGGTGGCTTTGTGTGGCATTTGTCCCAAAATTACTTTCAGTATGGACGGGACAGTGACAAGGCAAGAGTGGACCCCCAAGTCCTTACAATAAAGGTCCCCTCAATGCTTCTGCCTAACACTTCAACTACTTATAGGAAAGATGAAGAACTCTACAACACTTTATGCAAAGCTTGAGCCAGTTTTTCCTGCCAGTGGAGCAGACTTGACTACCCTGCCTATTCACTGTGCATATCCACTGCATCTTCATTTGCAGGAGACACACTCCCCCTTAAATGAGGTATCCTTTCCAAAGAGAGAACCATCCTGCCAGCCCCAGGCAGAGCTCAAAGGGAGCAGTGAGCACAGCCAGTAAGAAATAGTTACCAGAGAAGACCATGAAGAAACACACTGTGTGTTTATGGGATTAATGCTATGCTTTGCAAAAGATTCTGTGCAGAACAATGTGTAGGAGGTGCTTTAGAATGAGCTTACTTACAAAAAAATAACATTACTAGTAGCAAAGATAACACTAATTATAAAGACATAAAGATTGATAACAAATAAAAATGCTTTTTCTCCACAGGCTGTCAACAAGAGCCTTCGCTGTTTTAACAGGTTTGTTCATATAGCTCTGACAGCACATTTTTGTCTAACAGGAGAAGCTATTTCAAACAAGTTACAGCTGAAACTAAGCTATGCAACGAATTTAAGACAACATTAGGTGGTTGTAAACAGGCAGAAGTGCTTAACAACATACTGCAATTATATTCCCATTTAAAAAGAAGTGAGACACATAAAAAATTTTAAATTTTCAAAAAGGAAAATTTTTGAAAAAAGCTCAAAGAAGAGACGGCAAAGGCCAAACTGGAAGCAATACTCAACAGAATGACTAGATTGCATGCACTTCAAAGAAGGGAAAAACAAAGGGGGCAAGTCAGTAGAGTCGGGAAAGAAAAAACAGAGAACAGAACAAAAGCAAGTATTCTGGCAAAAAATCAACTCTAAGACTGAAGACTGGACAGTCTTTGTCAGAAGTTACTGTACCATGGCAGATGGGAATACAAAAACATGCATTTTTATCTTGTTACTGCAGTCACTCCTTTCAGCCAACAGTGGGTCACCACATTTAAGAAACTCCTTTTAAGGGACATCACAAAAAAGAAAGGCTGCATTCGCTGGCATTCTCTCAGGAAACACGCTTGCAATCAAAAAGAGATTAGGCAAAAGGCCTACAAGAGGGTGCAAATATGGGGAGAGGGCTGCCAACACCACCAAACAGTACCGTCCGTTCGATAGTCAGGGCAACAAAATGTTAGGAAAGATTGCTACCGAACACTTTCTTACCTTCAGAGATGCTCAGAGTCCCTCAGGACACACAGCTCCAATGATTCCAGATCACTTCAGAGGCACAGTGTTGTTTGTGTCTTGTGGCCAGCGAAGAGCATGAAAGGCAAACCTCCCTTCTGCCCTGACTGTTCCATTCATTCAGCTTCTTCCACACCACCAGTTCACAACAAGTGATCTACAAACAGAGAGCAAACCGAATGGCTGGACATCATCATTTCACTCTGAAATTACTTGACAGACATCTCCCAGTGCTATCATTAACGAAAAGAAAAAGGTAAGATGGAGAGGGGAAATTACTTGAAAAGCCCTCGGGCCAAGAGAACCTGTCCCTGCAGGACCAGCCCAGCACCAGGCCGGCCGGGCCGGGCATCCCCACCGAGCGCGACCGCCTCTGGGGGTCTCGGGCCTCCCAGGCGTCAGCCCCGCGCGGGGGGCGACAGCCGAGGGCCGGCAGCAAACCCGACGGGAGCACCCCGAGCCCTCAGCCCCGTTTCCCCCCTCAGCGCCGGCCCGGCCCGGCACCCACCGCCCATCGCCGCCGCCGCCTCGCACCCGGCCCGGCCCCGCTTCCGCCCGCCGCGCCCGCCCGCGCGGAGCACGCTGGGCGATGTAGTTCTGCCGCCCCCTTCCGGAGGCAGCGCGCCCCGGGCAGCCCTTTGCGATGGCTCATCACCCTTCGTGTGGAGAAATCCCTCCTCGTGGCCAGCCTGGACCTCCCCGGCACAGCTTCGGACTGTGTCCTCTCGTCCTGTCGCTGGTTACCTGGGTGAAGAGGCTGATCCCCACCTGGCTACATCCTCCTTTCTAGTTCTTTCTGTTTCTCTTGACTGCTTGTAAAAAATGGTGACATGATTACCTGGCTGAACGACTTGGGAAAACAAGGAAGGGGAAAAAAAATTCAGTAAAAATTGCAAAATGTGGCAGCTCTGGCTCCATGCCCCAAACTGGACGTTTCCCTCCATCCCTGGTACACGAAACCACGGGAATTACAAAAGGACTCTTTAAAAGTGGTCCCCAATTCCCCTGGCTGAGAGACCAGCCCATGCAGTCTTGGTTTTACGAACCTCCAAACAAGCAAACAAACACTCAGAAAAATACCCCAGAAGCATCCAAGGCTTTCACGCCTCTGAGGATTTCTGGCGAATTATCCCAACCAACTCTCTGCCAGAACAGCCAGGAAGCATTTTTGCAGCAAGGTAAGAAACTAGGACGTAAAGGTGAAAGCAGTCATAGAAGAAACTTCTTGGATCTGGTGCAAAATTAATTCTTTAATTTAAAAAAGTTATTAGAAATTATATTTCATTTAGGAAATGTCTGTCTATATGCCCCACCTTTCTGGAACGTGGAGCTGTCTCACCAACACTTCATGATGTAACTGTCTACAAAGCCATATTTTGGGGTCTGTCTGGGATTTCTCCTGGACCTAAAATACTTGATACCTTTATTGATGGCCTGGAAGAAAGCAGAGTATTGCTGATAAACCTCGCAGATGACACGAGGGAAGGGTAAACAATGACACGGAGAGGGCACTGGGACAGGGTGACCTGATCGTGTCGCAGCAGCCGGGGCAAGCAAACATGCATTTCAGTAAGGGCACGGATGAGCTCATTAATTTAAAAGCAAAGACTGGAGGCTAGACTTACCTGACATAAGACTTCATCCTGGGAAACACAAAAAAAGGAAAAATCTTGGTGAGGTACCAACTGCCACCAGACGTGGCCCCAAAAAAACCCCCAACTTTCCTGTAACCTCGGATGTATGAACTGAGAAATCACAAGGAAAGAAGTTGTATCACATCTAGAATTGCTGCTGGCTCTGAAATAGCATGTCTAGTTTTGATGTGCTGACAAAGTAGAGATAAACCTGAAAAGGGATATGAAAATCACTGAGCAATCAGAAAACTTCTCTCAATGAAATATACCACAGAAGTCAGTCCATTTTATTTATAGAAGAGGAGTGTATTTAATGAGTTAATTTATTGAACTAAGGACTCGCAAGACTATAAAATACGTGTAGTAGCAATAGGGAACAAAAAAAATCAGTAACTTCTTTCTGTATTATAGCTTTCTGGAAAAGCTATCAAAGGTTGAAGCCAGAAAACATTAAAAGGAAAAAAAGTCAACAAAACCCCCGTGTATTCTAAGCCATGGTAAAAGCAAAATTGGAACAATTTACTGTAAAATGCAGTGAATTATCTAACGCTGGCACGTCTACAGTTTTCTCCTAAAAGATCTAATTTTATAAAAATGAAAATCAATTCTGAAAAATTTTGCAGCCATTGCTACTTCCATTATTAAATTAGGCTACAGTGGCCTCTTCTTTTTCATCATCTGCCCTGATCAATATGAAGTGTGCAGCTGCTCAAAAGCATCCGGAGGGAAGAGACGCATTTTCATTTTATTTACTTAAAATCAAATACTCTCTACAGATTTCACCTAGATTTTTTTTTTTTCTGGAAAAATACCCTTCCTTTTAGTAAGAGTAACCCGATAAAAATGTTACAGATGAACACACTTGCCAACAACTTTTTTCTTTTTTCTCTTCTTTTCATACCTCCTCAATGTGCCTCAGCAGAACCACTGGTTGATCAGCTGAGTTACAGAACGGGACGAGTTGAGAAGGTTTTCAAAGTAAGAGTTTGCTTTACTGTGCACGGGAAAGCACAAAGGGAATAATGCTAAGGGAATAATCCTGAGGGCTGTAGCTTAAATGCTGCTCCTGCTTTTTGCAAAAGCGAAGTTTTATTGATAGCAGACCCGGATCATGAGCATTACTAAATTCTCAGGCACTGACAGAGAGTATAACATCAGAGTGCTGCAAACAAAACAAACGAAAACAAAACCCCAATATGTTGCAAAAAAATTAAGTTGTTTAGTATAGAATGTGTGTCATTTTAGTTCTCGCAGTCTAAGGAAATAAGTAAACATTTGTAGGAGGTGGCACCATCTGTATTAAATGAAACTGATACAAGACAAAAAAAGAAAAAAACCTTCTTCATATATCATATTCACTTCAGGAATTATTGATTCAAACCTGAAAAAGGTGTTCAAAAGTCTGCCTGTTTTTTCCAAAACTACTAGTTAATTTACAAGATATCACCTCCCCCAACAAATATTCTCTTTGCAATAATAAAAAGTTTTAGTTTTAAATAAAATAAAAAGCTTTTCAGTTTTAGTTTTAGGCACCATCCATGGGCATTTCGCACAGCCTGAGTGAGCAGAAAATCCCTTCAATTCCCTTCAGACCTCTTTATACAGTTTGCCTGGTTTTATTTCTGCCTTTATTTTTCTTTAATTTTTTTGTGGCACAGGACACAGTAGTATAATTTTCACAGAGAGAAAACCTTCCAGATGTGCTTCTCCCAAATAACATGAACAACATTGGGGCATTATAATGAGATCATCCTTTATGTCAGTGGTCTCCAAACCTTTTTATCGTGCATCTTTTCAGTAAAAACTTTTTGAGCAGGCACCCCTATTAAGTGTAAATATTTCTCTAGAATTATACATGTGTACTGCAGTACCAATATATAATGTACATTGCATACACAAAACATACACAAAAATACAAATTTAAAAACTATTAGATAAACGGCAATAAACAATAATCAGTATTTAAAAATTAGGTGTACAAAAATATTTTCTTCCTGCACTGCATTTTGTAGACCACTGCTCTCAGCATGAAACTATTTCAGTCTATCCTGAGGCATGGTCTCAGTGCCCACAATTTTACTTGAATAGGTTCCACCTTTTCCTCTTTGTTGAGGGATGTAACTTCCATTGTTTAGCATTCATGTGGTTACCTTTGAGCCTGCCTTCAACTAGCCATGGCATAGTAGGGCAGTTTCAGCCAATTTAGTTTGGGTTTTTTGATTTTTTCTTTTCTAATTAGGTCTGCAAATCTGCCTCTTACATGTTTTTTAAGTAAAATCATTCAGAAACTACTACACTTTATTTTACAGCCAAATGAACCTCTGTCCTTCTCAGCATTTATCACTATTAATAATTTACAGATACGCAGCTTATTTTATCTAGATGCCTGTGCTTATATAGAAGTGCATGTGCAAGCTGGAACAAAATGACATTTCAAATATCAGTAAAACAGAGGGTGTAAAACAAACAACTCCCCCCCACACACCAAAATACAAACAACACAAAAAACCAAACTCACAGCTTGCTACCTGAGTAAGGGGGAGCTGGTGTGTGTAACAAACAAAATCAGCAACAGTACCTACTTCCTGTGCAGATATTTTTCCCACAAATTACGTGACTACCTGCATCTATCACGGGCATTAGAGAACCGTGAACAAAGACATGAGAGCCTTTCCCTTGCTGCTCTTGGAGACACCTCAGCATTTCCTACAAGGAAGATTTAAGGAATGGTACAAACTCTGACCTGACAGATCTCACAGGTGTGTTTGAGAGAGGCAGCACCATCAGAGAAACACACAATTTAAAGCTGAACTGGCCAAATGCAGGACCACCATCACAGTACCTGCTCTGAGTGTCTGGTTACGAAAAGTTAAGCTCATCCTCAGGTTCAAAACTACTCAGCACCCAGAAGCTTCATTTTTCCAGAGCTGCATCAAGGGCTGGACAAGATGGGTATCCCAAATGGAAGAACATACACCTGAGCCAACCAGTAGGTGGTTGCTTCAGCAGGGAATTTTTTCAGGAAAAGGGTTTACATGTATCTGGTGAAGCCTGGGAGGAGGAAAATGCTGTGGAAATATAGAAGCAGGATGAGGAGAGGATGGAGTCTGTCCTCCTGAGCTTTCTGTAGTATCTGCAGGAGTGTTAAGAGGGGAATTTCCATGTACCCAGTATTTTTTATAGCTTGGCTCTATCTCAGGAAAGAGAGCTCTGGGAAGAGTAAGACCCTACACGATGCCCTAAGTGAATCACTATCACACAAAACCACCCCAGACTACTGACAAATATGCCTGCTGCTGCTCCACTTGGATAATTACAGATTGCTTCATTATTCATGATAATGCTTTAGATTATCTGGGCAAATCTTCTGCCCAGATGAGGAAATGTCATATGTGGAATATGGCAACATGCAGCAACATCCCTAAGTCTATTCAGAGCATTCAAGAAATACAGAGGAAATTCAGAGAGTTGGGCCCTGTTGGAAAAGGTTTACTATTTAATTTATTTTTTTAGTGAGTAAGGCTATTAAACTAATGGGAGACAACATAGTGAGGAACCTGAACACAGGAATACACGGACATAAACTTATCTTTATGGTGCCTTTAAGCTTTTTAAAGATACTCCCGTTTTTGTTTGCTCTGAGATGGAGAGGGAAGGAGTGAATTTCAAGGAATATGAAGTAGTGCGAGATAGAGGGAAGAGAAGTTTGTGTCTGATTTCTAAAGCTTGTAACTGCTTGTAAGCTGTTATTTTCTAACTGCAGGGTAAAATAACACATATATCTGCCTTTGTAATAGAGGCAGAACTGTTGTAGAACTGACTGTAGGGTTCAGCTGAGCTCCTGCTCTAGTACTGATGGAAAGAGAACGCCTCTATTTCCCAGTGCTTCTCAGAAAAAAAACCTGAAAACACATTCCTGGAAGCAGCAATAAGTAAACACAAAACTCATGTCTGCACTGAATTCATCAAACATCTTGTTTTGTAAACTGTAAGCTACTTGGGCTCCCTTACACAAGTCTTGGCTGAAAACTCAGTATATTCTTTGTACTCTTCAGATGGTGAGAGGGTGGTTTTTAGCCTGTGTTTTCTTGCAGGTTTACACTTGATGTCTCTTGCATGCAAATTGCAATGTCCTCAATGCAACCTGATTCTAAGAGTTTTAGGAGTTTGGTTCTGTGTTTCCTTCTCCCAGCTTTGCCAGGGGAGAAATAAGGTGGCACACAAATCCGTATGTAACTGACCAGTGACAAGCATCTCATAAACAAAAAGACTTGCAGCAACAGTACCTATTCACTTTAATCACCACAGAAGAGACTTTTACATTTAGTTGGAAATAAGAATTGTCTTTTAGGCAATCAGGTGCAGGAGATTACTCCTAGAATAACAACAAGGCATTTTAGAAATCTATGGAAAGTTTTTTTACTCTGATTCATGAGTGAACTAAACAGAGTCACTGCCTCCTACTTAGAAGAGGACACAGTGATTTCTAGGGTGAACACTTACACCCACTTTGAGATGACAGGAAGATTATTTTTAGCCTGTTATTCCTTACAGGTTCACATTTACATCTGTGGCATACAAATCAATAATCTTAGCCAGGGTGTTTTTATACACCTTGATCCTTTTTCAGAGTTTGTGATGGCTGAATTACACTCACTAGGTAAATGCTTACACATTCCATAAAAATAGTCAGCTAGAGTCCACTAGTGCCCTACAGATAGGAAGGCAGCTGTGTATAACTGGTTACTTATTAGATATCAGCATATCTACAGCTGAGAACAGTGCCCACCTAAATACCCTTCCATCCAGCAGCCAGTCGTTTCACAGCAGCTGGCTGCTTTTCCAGGTGCCTGGAAGCCTACCAGGCACCTGCTGCACAGGAGCACATAACCTGAGCACTGGGAGAGTGAATCTGAGTGCATCCAGAGTGCACTGGAGGGGCTAACTTGCTGTGCATGCAATTTGGAGTTGCTCTTTGCATGCAGAGACACATACAGGTGCAATCTGTCTGCCCGGGGATGGAGCACGCACCAGGAGCTGATTTCCTCAAAGCTTTGAGAATCCTGGAGGCGCGCCTGGTCTGTGAACACGCTGGTGGGAGGGAGAGGAAGGAGAAAATGAATTTATTTTTAGAAGAGAGGAAGGATGATGAAGACCAATAGTGCAAGTTTAATGTTCATGTGCACTGACAAAGCTGTAATGAATTCAGTAGTTTTAAAAATGAGAATTTCCGTTTGATTTATGCAGCGCTGAAAGGGCTGTGTGTAAGGTAAGTCACAGCAGGAGCAATACTGATACTGCGAATGAAAGATGAAAGAAATCAGAGCCCGGTAAGAGAAGTGAGTGCTGTATATAAGAACAGCTCAAGAGCCATGCAGGCTGTGCAGCCAGAAGGAGAAGGAACAAACCACCGCTCTGGAGTCCAGGACTGTGGCTGATAAGGAAGCCTGTGTGGGGGATGGGAGCATCAAGTCAAGTTTCAAATTGCAGAAGAATATACGGCACACTGGAAAACTGTTCTTGATGTTTCTAATACATTCCTAAAGTTGGGTGTGGGCAGTCCAGGTCTAGGGGAACTGGCAGGGCTGCAGGGCAGGAGGGGGGCACTGGCAGGGCAGCCAAGAACCTGGGACAGGTAAAGAACAACCAGCTACAGGGCAGAATGGATATAGTAGTTTTAAATGCTTCTCCCTGTATATATTCATATGAGAGAATTACTTTCAAACAGAAAACAACAATCATAAACAGACAAGTAAAGTAAAAACCTCCAAGCCTCAGAAAAGTCAAACTTGCCCCAACAAGCAATTTATACAAAATGTTTTGAATATAGATAAAGGTTGGGGCACCTGAATTCACTGTTCTTGGGCTTCTTATGATCTGAAATCTCAAATTTCTTCAAACTACAAATATACTTTCCTAAAAAAAAAAAAAGAAGTTCAGAATCTTGAAAACTACCTTCCCTCCACCTGAAAGAAAAGCAAGACCTGATGCCGGAAAATACAAAATGTAGATAGGATCAGTAAAACTAGACCTGATTTTTAAAAACCCACAAGCATTTATTCTGAAGGCACGGTTTTGCCTTCAGAATCAGAGAGAATCAGAGATTACAAGAGTAATCAGATACTCTTGTTGCTTGTTCATTGCCTATGCAGTTGGTTGAAACTATAAAAACTACCTCCCCGCAAAACCACTTTTCTCCTCCTCCCTCCTCTCCCCCTTCCTCCTTGCTCACTGATAGAATGTTTTTAAAGAAGACCTGGAAGGGAAGGCTCAGAACTCCCTCAGAGAGAGAATGAACACAGCTGGGCCAGAAATGGAACTCCCCCAGCTGTCATCTATGGCTACAGTCACCTACATCTCTGACTACTACTACGATGACCAGTGCCAGTACCAGCACCTGCAACCTGCAAGTATGTCTACTTTCCTCCCTATCCTTTACAGTGCTGTGTTCCTGGTGGGCATTGTTGGCAATGCAATCCTGATAGCAGCCTTGGTCTTCAAGCGACGGGTCCAGAGGCTGATTGACATCTTTATCATCAACCTTGCTGCATCTGACTTCATCTTCCTCATCACGCTGCCATTCTGGGTGGACATGGAGGTGTCGGATGAGAGCTGGAGGGTAGGCTCTTTCCTCTGTAAAGCTAGTTCGTATGTCATCTCAGTCAACATGTACTGCAGCATCCTGCTCCTCACCTGCATGAGTGCTGACAGGTACCTCGCCATCATGCACCCCTCTGTCGCCAGACGGATCAGAACAAGATCCTATTCCAGAGCACTCTGCATCTGCATCTGGTTATTATCCTGCTGCTTAGGGATGCCAACCCTTTTGTCCAGAGAACTGAAGAAGCAATACGGAAAGACGTACTGCACAGACAAAGCTGTGACAGAAGCCAAACTGATCATGTCACTGATGCTTTTAATCCTCGCCTTCTTCTTCCCACTGTTGAGTATCTTAACCTTTTACTGCTCCATCACCAAGAGACTCTGTGTGCACTATCAGAAGGCTGGGAAACGTGATAAGAAACTGAGAAAATCCATCAAGATTGTCTTCATTGTAGTGGCAGCTTTTGTTGTCTCCTGGGTTCCTTACAATCTTTTCAAGCTTATGGCCATCCTTTTGCGACTCCTAAAGCAGCCTGACTGCTTTTCTGGCATGGTTGCCCAGCTGGGCATGAAGGTGAGCAGCCCTTTTGCTTTTGCCAATAGCTGTGCCAACCCTCTAATTTACTTTTGCTTTGACAATTACATCCGCAGAGCCATGCTCCAGTGCCTGTGCCCGTGGGTGAAAATCAGCAGCAACAACTCTGACACCCTGGACACCCACCTGAGCCATTCCTTATCCAATTTTGCGGCAGGGGATTATGCCGCCAGGAAGAGGAAGCGCTCTGTGTCCCTCTGACTGGGAGCTGGGGCTGCAGAGGAAGGAACTTCTCCCCGCAAAGATGGTAGGAAAAGAAAAAGAGAAACGAGCGACAGAGACAGGTGTGAGTGTAATGCAGCCAGTGCTTCAGGTGGGAGGGATGCTGCTTCCTTTTAAATGCAGATAGTTGGAATAGGAAACCTTAACCACAGAATTATTTCACGATGATCGCTGTGACAATGCCTGGTGTAAATGTGAAACCATCCTACCAAGAAATAGCTACAAATGCTTATGCTGGAACGCCAGTACAAGTGCTACAAACTACAGAAAAGAACCATATGATTCAACCAAGGCCTCTCCGAGGCAAGCTTTGAACTTGTGTGTATATAGGTTTTTATTCTGTGCAAGAAAAACAACACAAGTGTTTCTTTTTGGTTCCTGGCTTGCCCACAAATAATTCACAATGTCCTCAAACCAACCTGATCAATTGTGGGTTTTTGAAGGTTTTCTGAACGTAGAAATCCAATATTTTAATGAATTTGTGTGTTACCAGTTCTCATAACTTGATTCTTGTGCATTTTAAGTCTCAACTTCTCATTACGGCATTAAATCTTCAGCTTTAATCGTAATAATTGAAGTGTTTAGCCCTTCAGATTTCAGAAAAAAGAGAACTTGAAGGCAGAGAAACCAGGAGACAAGCAAAACCTTGCATTTAACCTTCCTCTTAAAGAAAAGAAGACCAACAGAAGCACACTTGTGCTTTTTAAGACTTTTTTTGAGGACCTGACACAATTTCTGACTGCTTGGGTCAGAACTAAAGAGTCACTGCCTTCTACTAAGGAAAAGGACACAGTGAGTTCTAGAGTGAATGGTTACACACATGCAGACCTGCTAAAAGGCTTCAAAGGGAAGACAGCTGTATCAGCTAACTTAGCTCATGAAAAATAGAAATGAGCAGAGCCTGAAGTCCTGGCTACTAACTGGACAGCAGAGAAAAAACCCCTGGAGACTGGACGATGAAAGTGGCATCCCTCGGATGTAACTCCAGCATGTGTACATTCACTATGGCTTTTCTTTTCACACCTTTGTGTTTTCTAAACATCTGTAAATGGGAATAACTACTTGGGGTGTTACAAATAAATCCTGGTTTTTGCGTTTTGTACCGAACCTTGTTGAATGCCCGCAGAGAAACAAAGGCAGGTCTCACACAAGGGCAGCACAAACCTAGAGGCCAAGGTGTGGGAGTCCACAGTGCAGGGAATATTTCCCTGCCTGTTTTAAGGAGTTTTACCCCCCTGGAACGCACTGGTTTTGACCTTCATCCGTGGTGAAAGCTGCCAACTCTCTGGGAAGAATTTGAACGCACTGCGGTGTGAACTAGATGATAGAATATTATGTAAGGTAGCACAGGGTGAAAATATAGAGGTGTTGGGTTTGTTAAAGTAGCAAATAGATAAAAAGCAAAAACTCCAAAATGGAGGATTGTTGTTGTTCTATAACCTTCTTCTTCTTCTTCTTACTACTCCATTTAATGCAGAAAAATTGTTTAAAGTGATTGGATAGAAAGATCCGCAGTTCCTGTGGACGTATTGTAAACATTTGTTGAATATTGGTAGAAAAGTGAAAATATCTGTCGTTTCAAACACTGATTGGATTGTTTAGCTTTAAAAACGCTGGGTTATCTTGATTTTGGTGGCATTCTGCGCATTTTCCTCAGCATTCACATCCCTCTGCTGTACTCTTAACTTTTCTGATAAGACTTAATAAACTATCTGAGAGCAGAGAAGGCTGAATGTCCTTTAATTAAGTAAAATCCAGGCAAGGACTTAGAAATCCTCCCCCAGCAGGGAAGGAGTGATTTAAGGCACAGCAAAACCAACAGGTGGAATTCAAAACAGAATCCCACACCAAGGTGTGCTCATCTTGCCCAGCTCCCCAGCCAGTTCCAAACTGGACGTGCTGGCTACCAGAGCAGGTGGAGAGCTGGCTCTACAGGCTCAGGGCAGGCAGAAGTTTGGTCAGCAATTGCTGGTGGCAGAGTGCTCTCTGGCACACAGTAAGACGCTGGGATACACACCTGGGCTATGAGAGGGGTATCACAGAGACACGCACAAGGTTTTTGCTCTCCCCTCCCTCCACTGTATGTGCTTGTTTCCTCCCTCACTACCTCTTCTAAAAGATTTTGTTTTTCTTCCTCCACATGACAGACTTGCCCTCCCACCCCCACCTAACTGCCAAACTCCTTTTTCAGGCTTACAACTGCACGAAGAGCATCAACTGTTCCCAGACCTGCCAGTGTTTGAGAATGAGACCAGTGTCAGTTCAAATTTTAAAGTTGTAAAGTTTTAAATTTATTTGCAGTGACCCTCAAAAACTGCTGTCTCTTCTCAATCTCTTATCTTCTTTCTACCTTTATAACTGTATAACGAGACCTTTTTATTTTTTTGGAAAAATAAGCCCAAGATTTGCATTTCAACTAAGATGTGATTTTTATTACAGAAAAAATCAGTAAGTCAGACATTCATTAATTCCTCAATCCCTGCCCAAAGCAGTACAGTACTTTGGAATACACCCAATCTACAAGACTTTAAATAATTCTAGTTAAGGCTGCTGGTTTCTTTCTTTCTTTTTAAAAAATACTTCAAAATACGAGATCAAATTGGAAAAATTACTAAGGAAATCCACCAAGATCTCATGCTTAAAGCTTTAGTTTCTGGAAAATAACAAATGAACTTGATAAATATTGCCAGGCTTGAGGAGAATCACATATAAATGCCACAGCAAATGCTCCATATCAGCAAAGAAATAAAATATACAAGAGGCAACTAATTCAGCAAAGGAAAACTCCCCAGATTCTTTCAGATTTTCATCCAGAATAGTGTACCATATTTTCTTGTGAACTGCATGTCATTTGACATTTTCATGACATGGTAAATATTATTTTCAATTTTTTTTTTCAAGGAAAAGACAACCTATGCCTGAACAGCTTTACTTCAGGAAGTTTTACTGTTCCATGTTAACATTTATTATTTGTTTGTTGGCATTAACATATCTTAAGATAATACCAAAATTATTGTGATTGAAAGTATTTAACATGGTAGACTTGAGTAATGTAACAGGATGCCTATTTTATCTATGTTAAAAGAATTTAATGACAGTAAATTGGTTTGCTATGTAAAATGGAAGCGGTGCAATTCTGATATGATACCTTGCCAAAGACCTTGGCAAGTAATTTGGATTGGGCTTTTTCCCCTGCAACTTGTATTATTATAAAATAAATCCAGTATGACTGCAGCTAAGAAATATGGTTTGGCTTTTTGTAATCTAACTTCTGATTTCATTGTCATGAAAAAGTAGCAAAGCATGACTGGAAAATCTGTCAGTGAGTCTGGATGGGAACATTCATCTGCCCATCCCACAAACCTTTTCATTATTTCAGAGATGCTTTCATATTGCCTTAGAGTTAAATCAAGACCTTTTGAGGTTTTTAATGAAAACAACTACACCACCAGTACCACCCCCAACAATCTAGAGGTCGGTGCACTTTCCTGAGGTGTGCACAATCAAATTTGAAGTAGCATCTGCTACTTGGTATAAATCAGGATCTTGTTAGATGCATCTCTTGGTCTCAATTTTGGCTTGGATGAATTGGCATTTTTCAGAAATAAAGTATTTCATCTCAACACAAAGAAAAGTTGTACCCAGACCTGATGCTTGCTTATATAGGCAAAGGAATTTTGCAGCCTTAGTTTCAACAGTAGATGTGCTAAGACTGATAACTGCACCACAGCTAAATGGAACTTTGAGTTGCAGAGGATTGAGGAGAAAGTCACACAGGGAATAGCTTCAGACTCAGGATAAGCAGGTCAAATTTGGTTCCCTCAAAACAAGAAAAGTGGTGTAGTCTCTGCAGTGGACTGACCCTCCACAAGTACTGCAGTGAAGATTGGCTCTTGGAAGCCAAGAGAAAAACTTCCACTGACTTAGATGCATCCAGATTTCATCTGCAGCCTCTTGTCCTGGCTCCTTCAGACTGGTGAGATGAAAAGCCCCTTGCAGCATGTCTGTGCCTCAGGTTTCAAACAGGGTGAACTAAAAAAGCATATTTCCTGACCTTGCAGAGGTGTTGCAATGATACATTTGTTGACTGCTCCACAGGAACAGTAAGGTTGTTGACAAAAGAAGGTTGGGTTTTTTTCTCTGGTGCTTGCAAGCCATACTGTACAAAGAGATGTCAGCTCATGGGTGGGGACATTAACAGATACTTTTAACAGTTACACTCTTACTACTGGAATACTAATTTGTTATCCCTGTAGGATCACTTACATTCATGAGGTCAGCAGGAACTTGTGAGTAGATTTGCGAGCTGTGAGCACAAATCATTACGGATCCCAAAATTTCTAACTGAAACCCTTGGACTCAATGCTCTTAAAGGTCCTTCCCCATCTAAATGATTCTATGATTCTTCTCTTGCTTAAAAGGTTTCACCCAGTTAAGGAATACATTTAATGGCAAGTGAAAAACAGAAAGCAGTGACCACAATCCTGCAATGGAAAATCCATCCCCTCAGGCTGTTTACCGAATATGTCAGCATTCTGCATATTGTCAGAGAAAGGGAGATCAGTTCATGAATAGGAACAAAGAAAGAGCTACCTAAATCCACAGCTGATGGAAATGTGCACTGGCGATGCATTAAATGGCTTCAGAAGTAATTACAGTGCTACCAAATGTCACGCACAAAGGTGGCTGGTAACCCCTAGAAAACCAGAAAGGGCCCGTGTTATCTCATCTAACATTTTAACACTATACCACAAAGCCTGGCATTAGTGCACTCTAGGTCTCAGTGACAACCCGAGCAGCTGCTCAGTTTGCAGATGCAGGTGTTCAGTACCCTGCCGGAGTCTTCCTGCAAGTGACCAAAGGTTTTGGAATACTCCAGTCTCACTAAATGACAGAGGGGGTTTGGCCCCAAACATCTGGGCAGCTAAGACCTGAGTGCATAATGAAGTAAAAGAGTGCAAAATATGGGAGATGAGAAAGCAAGTGGATTGGAAACCAACAGCCTTCAAGAAGAAAGGCAGCCTTCCAGCTCTGAGCCGGTAAAAAATTCCTGCCAAAGGCCAGGCTGCTTGTGTTGATACTTTTTTTTAAAGGAGTTGGAACGCAGGGGTTTTTTCCCAATTCACCTCACCTATGCTTCTGTAACAGATTGCAGCAGCTTTGGAAATTGAGGCCACTTGTTACGGTTTGAGAGCATGCAACATTATCAATATCAATCATCTAAATAATACATTGTGACCAAAATACATATTTTCAAACTTCAAAACAAGTTCATTATTAGTAAGAGACCACATTCTTACTCATAATCTCCCACTAAGTCTAGTAAGTAAACATGCATCCTTTGTTTTCTAGAGCACATGGGATTTTACAAGAGGCATCTCAGCAAGAGAGCTCAAAAAAGAAAAGGCAAATGTTCCTCTTGAAATTTGGACTTCATTTTGCTGCTTTGGGGACTAGAGTAGGTCACAGGGAAGGTAAGGGGAGAATCCTATCTCAAAGAAAATGCTTCCCACAAGGTGAATTCATAGGCTTTCGTTTGTATTAGCTTCAGACCCTTTGCAAAGCGCTGATATCCAGAAAATGTGAATACTCACTTTCTAAACAGCAGATCCTTCAAAAGTAAAGTGGATTCAATAACATCAGGAAATAACTGGATGCATCTAAATGTTACTAGTCAATTCTGAAAAAAACCCCAAACCCTCTGTCTTTTACTGTGCAATGGAGTCCCCAGAATCTGATGCCCTATTTGTTCCCACACTGATAAAATTAGTTAATATGAACATAAAAGGACAACTGTTTCTCAAAGGATGCCCTTTCTTTAACCCTCAATTTGAGGCAGAGAAACCCAGGCTATGAAACTGTGTGGCATCTGCACAGAGAATGAAACTTGGTCAGTGGTTTTTAAATCCACATTTTCAGTCTAGCTTTAAAACTGTTACAGAAAATATCCAAAAAGTCAGATTTTAAATGCAAAAAGCAGCTTTTGCACCGAGAAACACCATGTATAAATAAATACAGCACAAATGTTTGCCATATATAGTACCATGCACCTGATTTGACCACTCATGTGACTTCCCTCTATGCACTGCGTGACTACAGCCATCATTTCCCCTGTCACCCCCTCCTCACCCCGCCTCCTCTGGGAACCACAGAAACTTCTAGCCATGCCTCACACAGAGAAAACATGCAAACCATTACAAAAAAGAAGAGTAAAAAAATAAGAGAGAGAAAAGAGACAGGTGCGTATTTGGTTTTGCCTGTGTTTGAACCTGTGGGAGTTACCCACCATGGGTACAATCATGCCACCTAAAAAGTGTTTCAAGTAAGAATAGAAGCTTGGCAGCTTTCAAGAAACACATATATGGACATAAATTTCTGCTCTCCTCGTAACCAGCCAGGACACTATGGGTAGAGGGATGCTGAGAAGCAAAGAGAGGGCAACAAGTGCACTGAAAAGTGCAGAGGCATGCCCAAAACTTCAGCTCTAGATAAGGTATCAGATACTATGAAATCTAGTCAGAGAACATGGTACTTCTGACCACTTAAGAACACACTCAAGTAACTAAAAAACTTTTTCAGATATGTCACCAGAAGAGAGAAGGCGGCTTTGGAAAAATCAAGAGAATAAAGACAAAGGAGAGACATAGAAAGCACTTTGTTTTCCCCTTTTGTCAAGCGTAGAACGAACAGTATATGGTAGATATGAAATGTGCTCAAACAAGGTGCCCATGAGAAGCTAAAGCTAGCACTTGATGAGAGAATATTTCAGAGAAGAGCTGCTGCATGGAAAAAAGATTTGATCTAGCTAGAGAAGAGAGTAAGCCTTGAACAACCCTTTTAATCCCCGGACTCACATTTTGGCAACTGCATTGATGGTGCTGTGACACACACTTTTGCATAGCCACTTGAAAAGGCTGCAGCCTTCCTGAGGCTATGAAAAATGTCTGAAACCCCTGCTGATTCATAAAGGAGAGGTAATCCTCCCACTCTTCCAATTTTTAAGTACTTGTGCAACTAGCCTAATGATGCTTATGGGTCCTTATTTCCACTGTCATCCAAATAAATACTAATTAAAGACAATATGGAAACTGCTGGTTTTGTTGAAAATCAACTGGAATTTTATATGACTAACTTCAAGAGAGCTGGGGTTTGCCTGACTGAGAAAACTAAAAGCCTAACTCACAGACTACCTACCCAGTAGTGAACCCAGCTGGATTAGTGTGTCTCTTAGAATTCATGCTAATGATTCACCTCCAAAAGCTCTGAAGACCCATGAAACCCGTAATTCTGTGGCCTCACATAGGGACAGGAGCCATCCAAATAGGTGCTCCCAGCTGTGCTGCTGGACTAGGTTTCCTGATACTGCTGGCTGTACCTTCCTTAAAGTGCCTTTAAGCAACTTGGATAAAGCGTAGGGCAAGGTCACTGTGATTTAGGCATCTGTGCTCCCTGCTTTGGGCATCTGTGTTCCCTGCTCTTGTCCTGTGGCTGTAAGGACAGGATAAACTGGAGTGTAAAACCACAATGGCTGAAGTGCCTGTTAACAGCTGTAGAGTGTCTCATGTTCGTGGAGAGGACAAATAGTGACATGCATCTTCTTCCTTTTTATCTGAAAAAAGCAAACCTGTGTTCTGACTCATGCTCTAACAAGTGGCATTACCAGCATAGCTGGAGAAGACTGCAGGCAATCATCTAGCTCGCTAAGAGCACACACTTAATAGATTAGTTTTCACGTATATCTGTTAAAACCTGTAAGGGTTGGTAGCCATCCTTTACCCTCAGAACTCACAAAATTCACTGAAAACCATGAGATGCCATGCGAATCTATTCAGAGGTTCCTTTTACTTGCTTTTGAACTTGTAGGTTTACCCTTTAACCACATGCTTTCCTTGCACACACTGGAAGGGAAACAAAGATTCCTTTAAAAGGAAAGCTGAAGGGTTTTGAGGATATTAGCATTATTAGCATCACACAGAGTCAGTCCACTCAGGGAACAGACATGGTCCCACATACCAATTTAGGTGCTTCAAAACCAGGTTTTTTATTTACTCAGTTATTTAAGTCAGGTCTGTGATGTGCTTCATCAGGGGAGTCAGTCATAAACCCTGGTACCGTGTGGGAGCAAATGCGTGTCAAGAACTGAAGTACTTTCTGCATTCATGCTTCATATTTTGATTTTATGTGTTATGACATGAGTTAGCAATGTCTGCATTACCTGCCAGCCCTCTGTGGTGGATAGCTGCCAATGAGCTGCCCAAAAAACTTATAACGGTGCCTACTGTTCTTGTCTTTTGTCTTTGATACACGAATTTCTCTCTAGGTTTACAGATGACGATTGCCTGCACCATATTTCTAACACTGCACATAAGCTGGCAAATATTACGGACCTGTGGTGAGTCAATTCAACAGAGAACTATTGCTTTCCTTCTCTCCCTCACCACCCAGTGAACCCTTCACCACATTATGGGATGGAGCAAAAGGCGCTTACAACTGAAGTGGAAAAATTTTAAACCGAACCACTATTAAGAAGTCCTCAGAAGAACGATGGAGTTTATATGAACAAAGGACGTTTTTGCAACTACAGTTAATCAGCTTAATGACTATTTTAGATGAAGCATAGCTTCTCAATAAATAGTAAAGTATTACATGTCATGTGTATGTGTGTTGATTTTATATAATAGATCTTTATTTTTCTGGAGTATCAAAGTACTCTTTGGAAAAACAGGTAACTCCAAACAAAATTATCATTTTCTCCCTCCAGCAAAATCTACCAGTTATTTTTAGAAAATAGGACTTCTATCAAGTCAACCTTATTACTAGAATGCTAAAAGCTCATTTGAAATCTAAAAATCACAAGCTTTTTCCTGACAAAGAAAAACTTAATTAGTTATTTTAATTGCTAAAATAATTGTATGTAGGTCCAGCTATTTTTGACACCCAAAAAGAAGAAATAGGAGACTTCCCACTTTCATGCTGAGCAAAGCAGCTCAGAAATATGGGAGACCTAAAAGGCCAAATTACCCAACAGCCACAGTGGCACTTTAACTGACAAAAGGCAGCATCAAACTAAGGACAAAACAGCCTGTGGCCATTCACAAAGGTTTGATTTATGTGGGTTTCCTTCCTTAAAAAAAAATCACAACAAAAAACCAACAAAACTTTGGATTTAATTGACCATAACTGAAAACAGATTAGTCCTGCAGGTCACACAGCCACGTTGGCTGTTTTGCAGTTCTGTGCTCTCCAAGTATCAAAGCCGATCTGAGCACGGCATTTTGAAGCCACTGCTGAAGGGAAAGTTACCTGGGAGGGTCTGTGCTCCACTCCAAAGGGAGCAATCCTTCACTGGCAGGGCTTTTAACATCAGGCACCCCAGAGAAATGCAAGAGACGATGAGGCCTTTGGAAAGAAGAGAAAATGTTACAATCAGGAAAAAATAACCATCTTGAAGTATTTCTTCTAAGCAGGGAACTTAATCCATTTGGTTTCAAACACTGGGTCACTCACACATTTTCCCTCACGTCTGAAGTTTTTGTCTCTCAGGTGAACTGAGAATAAAACATCCCCACACCCAGTATCTGAACCCATTTAACAAGGATGCTACTTGTCAACCTGGAGATGGGAAGCTGTGAATGTAAACGTGAATATAAATGATCTGTGCTCTTCACTGACATGTATAGCAGCTGTACTTGTAAATATTTATTCTGCTAAGATCTTCAGTAATCAGTGCCACTCGGGCTCGATAGCAAATGTTCTTTAAACCATTTCCAGATGCGCTTGCAGCACAGCAGTGAGCAGGTTCACGCATCTCCCACAAGACACGGGCGGTACCTGGTGCTGTGGTGCACATCTGAACGCCGCCATGTTATGGCACCAAGAAACTTTAATAAAGCGGTTTTATCACAGCTACTGTCAAAACAGTTAGCTTGGACTTGTGCTGCAATTTTCTAGGTTTTTGAATAGCAAACCCAGAAGCTATTTAAGAAACATTTCACAAAGGAGCACTTTGAGAGGTGACCTAGTTGCATATCACCCCCAAATCTAAAAATAAAGAAATCTGCAATATGGGATCATCTAATTCGGCACACCCTTTCTCGCCCCCCAAAATTAGGTCTGCAAAGCGCAGCATGGTCACTACACACCCAGACGAAAGGAGCCCCCACCCCTCTGGTGATCACGCAGGTAAACGAGCAGGCGAAAACAGGCGGAAAACTTTCTGTGTATTACGGAAACAACATTCAAACCCTCCCCACCCAACCCCGGCCCAGCTGCAGCCTCTCAGCCCCAACCCGGCCCGTGCCGAAACACGCTTCCCGTTCCACGGGGTCAGGCGGCCAGCAGGGAGCAATTTACCTGTCCCAGCCGCACCAAGGAGTGGGAATATGGCTGTAAACCCGCTCGTCCTTTCCTCCAGCCACTCCTGCCCGACTCCCGCCTCCCCGAGCATCCCCTGCTGGGCTGGGGACCCCTCGTCCTCGCCAGGCAGCTCTCGCCGCCCTAGCGTGCCTGCGCTCCCTGCGCGGCCGGGAGGATGCGGGGGATGAGGGGGCCCGGCCGCATCGCGTGCGAAGCGGCGGCGGCGGCGGTGCCGCTCTGAGTCAGCGCTCGCCCTGCGGCCGGGACCGCGGGCGGGGAGCGAAAGGCAGCGGGCGCTGACTGATCCCGGCCGCCCGCCCGGCACGCAAGGCTCCCCGTGTGCCGCCGAGCCCCTCCGGAGGGAGGGAGCGCTGCCCCGCAGCCACCCGCTGCGTCCCTGTGCCTTTTTTCCTTGCTGACTTCACGTAGCCGTGCACCCCGTTTGTGATTTTAGCGTTTATTTTTAAAATCTGGAAAAGCCTCTTTGCCCAAAGTCCGCGGGACGGGCAGAGCCGTCAGAACGAACGATGGCCGTGTCAGCTCTGCGCCTTAGCGGGCGTCCAGCATCTCAGCCTGCTCCCTCCCCTCGCTGTGCCTGCCCGCACAGCCCTCACCAGAGGACGAAAACTGCGGTACCCTGAGATGGGATGTCTGCGTGTGTGTAGGCCTGAGTACCAGCCATAAGTTTCAAATATTTTATATTACTTTTTCCAGTCCTTGTCTTCTCAGACATCCTACGCTGGACTTTCTGCCGCTGAAGGACTTGGGCTGTTTTTCGACAAGGGCAGCAACCACTGCTCAGAGCACAGAGCTCGAGGTGTGCGTTCCCTTAGCATTAATTAGTGATTTTTCCAAGTGTTAAAGAGGCGAGGGCGGCTAGGAAGTATAAAAGCCATCAACACTCTGAGCCACTGAAAATGGTGTAAAGTATCCACCATCATAAATACTTTTAAAAAAAGGGTGTTTTTTGCAGAAATCAGGAACACTCGAGGGGTTATCCACCCATCTTGGAAACAGCAGAAACCTGACATTTCATAAGACTTGATTTTAATGGACTCAGTTGAACCAGTTACACCACAAGGTTTTCCAAAACTGTGAAGTGAATGATGATTACTCACAAAGAAAGTTTCTGTGACATGAATCTCACTGAAATGAATGCTTCACTTACGAAGCCTCTCCAAGAATCTTGAAGCACTCAGTGAACTCTGTAACAGACATCACTTGGGAACTGATTTCTATACATGTTTTAAAAAGAAATTACAGATTAACCTGTTTAACCCAACTGAAAACTGAGAGTAGACATGAAATATTTTAACACCGACATATAAAATACATGGCCCTCTCATTACGTGCCCTATGAATTTGCCCCAGGAGTCTTTTTGGGAGAAAAAGCTTTTTTTCCCGCCTACCCAATCCCAGCCTGAATGCTGTCTCAGCTGCTAGTTTCTGTCTTAAAGGATGCCAGTAACATCAGGGGCAGAAGTGGCAGTGGAAGGTTATCTATTTTGCTCTTCATAGGTTGCCCCATGTTGTAGATTGTACAAGAGATTAACTACCTGGAAGGTTTTCTGCTTACTTTTTTCAAGCGTAAAAATGCATAGATAAGTAACTACATGCTCAGGAGATTGAGTACAAGCAAACACAGAGATCTGCGGTCTGATTCTGTTTTGCCCATCTGCTAAAATCAGACATCAAACTGCTAATCGGGATTCATCTGGCTTGGGTTTTCGGGAGGTTACACTGCAAAGAAGCAAAAGCATATAATTAAGTGCACTTAACAAAATGTCAACTCTGTTAAGTTTTAGCACAGAATTCATACCAGCTACTGCACTGCTCCAGCTGTGCAGTGATGCAATACAGAAATGCCACTGGGTTGCACTGGTGAAGTCACACGACAGGCTCAAAATGCAACACGAGGACCCCTATACTTTCCAGACTTTTTCCTACTCTTTTTGGCCATGCATACAAGTAGATTAAAAAGGCTGAAGAACCGATTTCTAGGACACCAAATTCTTAAGAACACTTTCAGGCTCTATCATATAACTCATGACTTTCACTCTTTCAGAAAGAAATACTTTTGAAATGCCAGAAGAACAAGCTCTATTCTGAGAAAATTCAGAATGCTGAAATATTCCCTGGGATAAGAGCGGATTTAAGTTGCAGGGCTTCTCCTTTTAAGTGTCATATTTGGGAAAAAAAAGAAAAAAGATTGAAGAGACACATGCAAAACAAGCAGGAAGAAAATCTTCCCTGTAGCAAAAGAGCTAAAAGTCCTGGCTTTTTCATGTGGTAAATGTTCTTATCAGCCAAAACTTCTGCTTTTCTTAATCTCCTCCTAAATACCGGTATATTTACATAATACATATGCATGTGCGTTCACTGTGGCCAGAGAAGCACAGACAGTCTAAGGAAAACAAGCAGCAATGAATAAACCTGCAAAAGAGCTCTGCAGCAGTGGTGAAGCCACCGGAGATGGAAGAACTTGCTGCTCTGCATGGGGACACTGATTTCATTGTGATTGCACATGGTAACAAGGAGCTGCTGAGACAAAGAAAATGGAAAATGAGGGGGAGTTTATTCCAGGCAAGTGGTAAAGTGCGAGCTTATAGCTGACCCGACTGATAATTAAAGAAACAAAACAAAACAACAAAATAATGGACTTGCTTTAGCCTCTGCCAGTCTCCCACTGTGATTTCAGAAAAACTGCCTGCTTGCTTCTGCTTGCTTAATGAGAAAGTAGATGGATTTCTTTGTCCAGTGTGGGCATCTAAGCTGATGTAGTTACACAGGACTGATGAGGACCTGTCAGGTCTTCATAGACAGTGCTGGGCATAGGTGTGCCTCTCATAAACTGGTGAAGACAGTGAGAAATTTTCCACTCATTTCTCCTTTGGAAAAACTCATTCAGTAGCCTCTCTGGCTGGCCAATGAAACACACTTCCAAAGTCCTGCTCAGGTTGATGGACAGTTCAATTTCCTGGCATTTGTTTTCCCAAATTACCTGAAATCTTCAGACACGTGATACAGGTGCACCTACTTGCTTCCTACCTAACCAAGGAGCACAATGTGTTCCACAATCAATTGTGGCTATGCTGAAAGATGCTCACGTAGTGCCTCCTCCACCCAAGAAGCATCTGAGCTTAGTTGAAAGTGCCTGAACACTCAGGGTTTGTTAGCATTGCAAAAACTTGTTGTGAATGACAGCTACATTCTCAGCAGAATGGGTCGCCAAGGTGAGTGGGATTCTGTAATGGTCAATACAAACAAGAAACTTAAGGAAGTGTAACAACCAAGATTTTTTTTATTAGAGGAGCAATGGCCAAGCCATTCAGGAGGAATTAATTTTCAAGATTTGGCTACAGAAGAGCTCTACAATCTCTACATTGCCTTCCCCATGCCGAGCTGCTTGATTTTTTTCTGGGGAGGCTTCAGCAGATGCCTTCAGTAGATGCCTTCAGCAGATGCCTTCCATCTTTTGGTCTTTGAAGGTGGGTTCCCTCTAGTGGCACTAAGAGGAGCATCGATTCTGTCTTATTGACTGATCTTGGTCCGTAGGAGGGGCAGGGGGAAAGAGGACACTGCAGGGTGTTACACACTCACATCAGGAAACACTGACTTGTCTTCATTTGGCTAATAGCCTAGGACTCTTGTGTACCACAGGTTCTTTATTTTTTCGATCAGCTGTTCAAACATTATACTGACTTTAGCTGCTTCTTTGGCGAATCTCTGTCTGCAGGAGACAACAGAGCATGTGGTAAGATACACAAGTATGTGAGGGCAGTCCCCATCTGCTGTAGTTATCACACTGCCTGTCGCTGAGAGTGCAGAGCTCCTCAGCAGTCCTAGAGGGGCTTTCCTCAGAAGACAGGAATTGGCAGTATGTATGTGCCATGAGTTACATCAAACTGTCTCTAGGGTGATCATGCTTTTCCTTTTGTGAGGAAACTCATTCCCCTTCCTTGAGCAGGGCATATGGACAGCTAGAGCCAGTTCTGTGGTTTGCATCAAGATCCTGGCACACTGAGTACTCAGGCCCTCCCAGCACTGCAGCACCCTTCCAGAGGAGCTGATCCCCCACCAGCCAGTGGCCTCCTCCCTCAATCCCATGGATACAGAGCAGTGCCTGCCATCCCTGTGAACATTGTCACGTACAATGTGCTTTCTGGGAAGAGCTTGTGCTTTCACAGGAGACCGTATCATCTCACCCCACCATCCAGCACCTCACTCCCTTGTTATGTCAGGCTTTTGTTGCTGATTAATTTCCCCTTGGATCTCCCCATAGAGACAGTTGATTAATCTATTCTTTCTCCCACACCTCCCTCTCCCTTTTCACACATGGGTATTGGAGAATCAGCACAGAGAAGCTTTCCATACCTGGCCGCAATAACTGTTGGACTCTGGATGGTATCCAGCAAGAACTGACTGACTTTAGGGGACACCTTGTTCACAGCTTCATAGAAGTAAGATACAATAGCCTCAGGGATGGCCAGCAAGTCACGACGGTCTTTCTCAAAGATGGACTTTGACTGCACTTCTGAGAAAAAAAGGCAAAACCCCATGAGGCTTCTCACGTCACTTGTGTCTCTGGCATCTTCCCCCAGGTGCAGGGGAAGAGCTTTGAAATTCTGAGATTCAGAACCTCTCCCAGAATTCGCTCTAGCAGCATCCAGCAGCACCCCTTCGCCCAGTCATGGGTATGTAAGTCATAGACCATCCATGGCAGAGTATTTACACCAAGTGTGGGCAGTTTTCATGCCAGGTCTCTACTGATTTGTTCCACCATGTATTCATGGTCTTCAACTGAACTACTGGGCTTCAATCCTACTTCACAGTACATGAGGACCTGCAGAGCTGAGCTTTGTCTCAGGCAAACAGCAAAACTTTTCAGACTTACCGGGGAGAGTGGTGCTAAGTAGCAGGACCAGAGCTATCACCAGTGCCCTGGATTGCAGCATGGTTTGCAGTACCAGTTCTGCTGCCTACACAGAGAGACCTGTGGGAATCAGCATGCAATGTTTGGGTTGTTTTCAGAGAAATAAAACGTGTTGGTTAAACACCAGATTTTTGCAACAAACCTAACCAATAAATGAAGACAAGAGCAGAAAGATCATAGTGCATTTCCTCTGAAGATGTGAGGAAAAGGCAGTATAAAAATGAAGATGTCCTTTTATTTGTATAATCACAAATATCCACATTAATAACTTGCAGAGCTCAAAGAAATATGGACAGCTAAAGCTAGTTCTTTTATATGAGAGCTAAAATCCCTTGTTTCAGCACATGAGCAAACCAGTAAAACTGCCAGAAGTCAGAGTAGGTTTCCTCCATGCGTAAGTACAATTGAAAAACTCATAATGTGGGATTTTTTGGTTTGATTTGGTAAACTGCTCTAAAGAACATTGTGCTAGTGAGTACATCACATACAGTGATCGCCTTAGTGACCCAGCGATCAGAGTACTTTGTCTTGCTTTAGTTGAGCAAAGTCCCAACTAGCTAACTAGGTTCCCTTGTCTTTTTCACTCTGGAATTAATGCAGCAGACAGTAGCCCAAGCAGAACAAGTTCCCAAAAGTGAGTGAGTGCAAAATTTAGCTTCATCTGACTTCCTTTATTTTTGTCTTTTAAAAAAGTCAGAATTGGAGGATTGAAAATTTGCTACTTGGTACACTGAAAATACGACATTACACCTAAACAAGCTTTTTAAACATGCTGCACTTAAAAAGGTGTTTAGAAATTAAAATTGATTTATACCCCCAATTAGAGGGTTGCACCACTCAGAGCAACATGAAGAAAACATTGAACATAGGAATTGCAATGGCAAAATAGGCTGAAAGTCTATTATATGTGAATGCTTTGCTAAATCCTGTACCAGGTGGTTACAAGTCAATATTCCTTCTTATCCCACAGTAAGATTTCCATCCATTTTTATTTCCTTCTGTGCACAGATTACCTCCAAAAACTATCACCCAGTTCACTAGACATTTGCACAGTTGCTCCTTCCTTGATTTTTAATCCCAGAGCCAGTTTATCTCTGTGTACACAAAAGGCATAAATTTGCTCCCCAGGAGCATGAACAGATGCTCTTACCCCCTTCAGAACCCGTAGTCCCTGTGGGGAAGTCACCTGGGAAAAGATTATGTGTCTCCCAACACTGAAACTCTGCAATTCCTACCATGGGCTTGACCCTCCTATGAGTGACTTATGGAGCATCCATCACTCAGCTTCAGGCCAGGTACTCCCACCCTCCTCCATTTCAGCACCATTCCTGGCTATGGAGCGTGAGAAGGGCTCACACCTTGGTTTGCAGTAGATGGGGCAAAACAGAAGATGACCTCCACTCACTTGTCTATGATCTAGATACACCAGTCACAAAGTCCATGCCACCCAGAACAGAGAGTTCAGCTCTTACCTGTCCTGCTTTCTCTCTTTCTCAGGCCAAAGCTGAGGTAGGTGCTCATCTGAGACCCTGGCAATTATGCAGAGCTAATATAGTGGTGGCAAGGGGTCAAAGGTCCTGCTTTGTTTCCCCATTTGCTCTTTTGCAAGCACATCCAGCTCAGTGGGACAAGCAAGAAGCTGTGGAGGACTCTGGACCTGTTATTGAGATTTGGTAATGGAGGGTCAGTCTGACCTGAGCCCAAGAGATGTGGAAGGCAGCTTCTGGGTCATTGAGTCCCCTACTTTTGCAGGCAACCATGTCACAGCAGCCCCTTTCATAAACTGACCAAATTCCACATTAATAGGAGCTAGAGCTGGGCTAGATTTTGCTCCCACTCCTCCCGTGCCCTAACCCCGCTGCTCTGACAGCTGGCACTTACCTGCAGCTGTTACACTCGTTGGCATTTCCCCCACCATTTACAGCAAAGGCATTAACCAGCCCTCTCACACTTCTTTCCCTGTGACCAAGTCTTTTTGCAGAGGCTGACTAGAGGAGAATACACCTGAGACAGCTGTCAAAACTTAGCAGGAGGAACATTCAGCTAAGGGATCTCCAGCCCAAGGAACACATAGAGCCATTAGAGCGGGTCCAGAGGGGCACGAAAAATGACCATGGGGCTGGCACACCTCTCCTGTGGGGAAAGGCTGAAAGAACTGGGGCCAAAAGAGAAGGCTCCAGGGAGATCTTATTGCAGCTTTTCAATACTTTAAAGGGTTCTTATAAGAAACACAAAGACTCTACCAAGGCTTGTATTGACAGGAGAAAGGGAAACAGGTTTAAATTGAAATAGGGTAGATTTAGATTGGATTCAAGGAAGAATTCTTTACTGTGAGGGTAGTGAGACACTGGAACAAGTTGTCCAGAGATGTTGTGGACACTGGAAGCATTCAAGGCCAGGTTGGGTGGAGCTTTGAGCAACCTGGTCTAGTGGAAGGTGTCTCTGCCTAAGGCAGGGGCAGGGTGGATAAGATGACCTTGTAAGGTCCTTTTCAACACAATCCATTCTTATGATTCTGTGGTAACATCTCCCAAGGCTCCCAAGTCCCAGTCAGAAAGTGGCTGCATTGCTGCTGTAGGGAAAGTTTTCCCATAGCTCGGGTTCCAAGTGCCCCTTGTTTCTCCAGTAGGTCCAATCACCCATACTTGGCACATGCAGCCAGGGGCAAGAGACAGAAAGGCTGCAGCACTGAGCGACAAAGGGCATCAGCTGCAGGAATGGGAGGACAGATATTAAGCCTACTTCGTGAGACCCAACATACTTCCATTCTTATGTTGACCACTTATTTATTAGATGACTCTCACATCTGGGAAGTGTGAGAAGCTCAACCAGTACCTTCACATTTGTCAACCAAACAAAATTTTTAGATGACTGTTCCTCTCATGGTGCTCCAAGTACTTTAGAACCAAACAGTAGGTGTTCTCAGTTTATAGACATGGCAGCCAAGCTGCAGTGAGTCACGTCACTGAAGAGGGCTGCCAGTGGTTTCCACATTTTTCCACCGTCTGGGTATTTATTCAAATGACCTTTTTTCTTAGAAAAACAAAGGAAAAAAAGACTCCCAAAATAAGAAAAAAAAATCCCACACACAAGCAAACCATTTTGCATTTTTGTCCAAAAAATAACAACAGAAGAGTCTTACTGACGTGTAAAAAGTTTAATTCGAGAAATAAGAACAGAGACTTTTCAGTTCCACTTCTGGTGCAAACACTAAAAAGCAATTTATGGTCTAGGAAGAACACACAAGCAACTGGTTGAAAGTTCTCTTATATTTCAATTATACATTTAGCAGTCATTGAAGAGAATCTACACATTTATCATCTTCTTTTACAGCTGGAATAACATTCAGAAGACCAGCACAAGGTACATCATAGGTATTAAACTTAGCAGAAACAGGAACAAGCAGTCATTACTTGCAGGGGTTAATTTAAGATAACCTCAAGTGTCATTTCTTCCTTATGCCAGGTCAACAAATGGGAGGCTCTAAGTGGGTGTTTTAAACTGATGTGCTGCAGGAGGTAGTAACCGAAGGGACTTAGCTGCCCTGTGTGGTAATTCTTACTTCTAAAGAGGTTTGCATTGTGGCTGTCATCACACAAGGCAACTTCCCCGGCCCTGAAGTCAGCCTAACTTTAGGCAGTGCTATCATGAATCCAGTCCCAGAGATAGCAACTGGGCATTTCAGCATTTTCTAGTGCCAAACGGGCACTTGCCAAGACCAGATCAATGATTGCACAGAAGCAGCCCTTGCTCCCCCTTCCTGGAATGGCATTCCAGAATGGCAGGGCGCTCTGCAAATAAGCAAGAAAGCCAGATATTGCAAGTACTTTCTTAATCAAAGAAAAATTACATGATTTTTTATCTCTCTTATGCATCTCTGGTCTGAGGTAGAAAGCAGCTGACTGTAGCATGGGTGATCTTATCTGGCCCTCCTAATGGTCACTTACTCATTACATTTTTCTAAATTAGGGCAATGCCAGTGGCAATGAAGGCACTTTATCTGAGACAGAAGATTCATTCTTTGGGGGTAAGGTATATTCCTTGTTCTTCCAGCATGATCGGAAGAACAAAAGTCTAGAATAGCAGTAACTCCTGTATGTGAAATATTCAACCTTTTCCATCATGAATGGGCTGACATATGAACATCAGATCTTTGGAATGGCTAAAAAATTAAGCATGAATAAATTGCAATGTAGAAAGAACGAGGCTAGGATATTTCCTACTGTTATTTCTTTCAGTGTGCTGTATTGGAACTGCTCAATTCTCTCTCTCTCTTAAAAAGTCAGACCCTGCGATCTTACTGGAAAAGGGTCCATGTTGTATTGTGCAATAATGCTACAATGGGTTTCATTTATAGCCAATTAAAATCAGAAATAAGCATCTATAGCAGAGCCTATTTCCTTCCCACTTTTCTGTCTGCTTGTAGTTGTAAAGCACGCAAAGATAGATTTCCTTTGTCGTTATTTCACAGCCCACCAGCTGGTGCTTTATGAACCGCAGTGGTCTGCAGACCAGTAAGCCTGGTATCATTTCTGCTTCCCTGCTGGGCCACCCAATCTACTTCTGCCACAGTTTAAGAAGTTACAGGATTCACACAGAGATACAATCAATTTTCCCTGAAGAGTTTTGTTCTATATTTCTATAAACATGAACAAAGTGACTGAAGAGGAAATCAAGTATGATACAGATAAAACTCTTCAGACTTCACAATTTGTGAATTGTGTTCACAAATCTATGATTAGTCTAGCTCAATTATGGGGACTAGAGGAACAAATAAAGATGGAGGGCTCCTTCCTAGGATGTAGCTAAAATAGCACCACCTCTGCAGTTAATGTGCTCATACTCCAGCAGCTCCAACAGCTGCTCCTGTTACAAAGAGAGTCATCTCGGTTTTCTTGCAGTGCAAGTGGCTTCTTGCTCTTGGGAAAACTTGTGGATACATGTTGGCTTGTACCCACTTGAATGTGAAGGAAGTGAACTCCTTCCAGGCAACTATCTTGGGATCTCACCACGTGTCTCAAATAGCCTCTACTCTTTGACGGAGAAAGGGGCAGCCCTTTCCTGAAACCTGGACATTTGGGCTAGGACAGGAAAAAGTTGGCTTGCATGATGTATGAACCTATTGGAAGCACAAGGAGACAGTCAAATTCCAAGTTACCAATTCAGCTTCCAAGGGTAAAATCTGCAGGGCCCTGGATATCTGCTAAGTCAGCAGAGGGTAAAGCTAATGTCAAAACTGGTTGCTAGTTTTGGAAGGAGCAGCCTCATAAAATTTTCCGTCATTGCAGTCATCACAAATGCCTCTTAACTAATAAAAATATTAGTCCATCATACAAAAGGGTGGTTCATAAAATCCTCAGCATGTCATAAAAGAAGAAAAAAGTGATCCACAAACAGTGGCTGATAAACAGATTCAAGAGTGATACTAGCTTTGCAAGTTCTGCAAACACAATTCCCTATATTTCAAATGTGACTCATGGGTCAATACACATTGTTCAGTCTGGGCCTAATGCAGACACGTACTCTGCTAATTACAGCCTTCCTTTCTTGAATTCAAATTTGGAGTTAGTCTTTTAGCTCTTTTAGCTCTTTTCTTTTTTAATTTTTGTGACATCAACTGGGCAAAGAGACCCTCTGTCTTCAAAAAGTAGGCCTCCAGTTCTGAAACAAAGTCAACCAGAGAAGCTCGTTGGTCCTCCTGCTTTATCTCCACAGGCAGGAATTACGAATAAACACATTCAGCCAAGAAACTAGGAAGATGAGCACTCTGTAGTAGCCCTGGGTTGACCAGCAACTGCATTGGATATCCAGCTCAGACCATTTGTTCGAAGGGAGGTGTTTGCCATCATTGTCCAAAGAAAAGAAAAAAAAGGAGGTGGACAAAGTGAAAGTTTCTCCAAGTCTTCCAGGGAAAAGCATAAGCACATCAGTAATTAGGACATTAAAGAACAAACAGTCCCATAAGGCACTGGCTGGGAAATAAGCTAGGCAAGACAGTCATTGGTACTGGCCAATCTCCAGTGCCTCTGGGTTACAAAATAATTCAGGAGATTCTCCAAAATCTCCTTGCCAACTGTGGAGCCTCCTAAATCCAAGAAGCGCCTCCGGCAAGACAGTTTCCCGTGGAAGCGGCCAGCATCCAGAGAGCTTCCCTTTCTCCAGCATATTTTAAATTAAAACAGTGGATTACTCACATCGAAGAGAAACGGCATAGAGAAATTCTGTGTTCTGGTTGCAGGGTGAGAACTGAGGAAACCCTACAATCCAGCTCCAGATCAGATGCACCACACATGCAGGGTTGGTGTAAGTGTCTGGGTAAAGATCAAGGACAGTAGCAAAAACAGTGACTGTAAGACTTCTTCAGAGCCCTTTATCCCACCCCCATGTATATGATACATGGCACAGAGGGGAAAGGGAGAATATAAAATGTATGGAAAAGAGTACATGGCTTAGGCAAGATATAGTCATCAAAACCATGCTTCCTAGAGTTGAAGGAAATTCTGGTCCCATATAAAGGACAGTAGTCATACTTTGCTCAGTCCCTGTAGGGAAGGACAAACCTTGGTAAATTTAGCCCTTTAAGTTTACAAATAAATTCAAGTCTGGATGAAAGGCTAGAACAAGTATTTTTTAAGGCACTAAGGTCTAAGCTCAAAGTAGAGCAGGTTGTTTCAGTCAGTGAAGAGCAGATAAGCTGGCAATTTGCAGACACACTAGTGAGACCTTATTAAGGCAGTCAACGTTCTTCCAACACCCTGATCCTCCTGTTTGGGAGAGAGGCTTAGTGGGGACAAAAGGAAGCAACCGTCCCAACTATGCTGAGCAGCCAGGCAGAAGCAACAAACATTACACATTCTGAAGCACAACAAAGGGCCTTAGAAAGATGTGCCTCCCCCCACAAGGCTCCTAGGGGACTGGATCAGATGATCCCCAGAGGCCTCTTCCCATCTAAATTATTCTACTGTCTTGTGCCTTTACAACTCTGTGAACATTGGAACCTTTCTCCAGTAACTGGTGTGCAAAGGATCAGCATTCTACAGACTGGGCTCCTAGCAGTGCCACAGCACTTAAAATACAGAGAACACATAGCTCTCTTTAAAGACTGGGAATACACTATTTACTGAAAAAATCTGCTATTTCTACTAGAATGTTTTCAATGAACCTCAGCCCATTAGAACTCAGCCCAGCCTAAGTTTCCAAATCACAGCAATAAAAATAGGTTATGTATGGCTTTCATGGCACTAAACATATATTCTTCAGAGTTGTAAGTCTAAGGGGAAGCTGCTTTATCTGTTTCATTGCTGTTTGTCTGTTCAATCAAAAGCAGCCATCCCAACCTAAATAGTAGAAAAACTAGGAGGAGTCCAGTGGGAATCTTGGTCCTTCCAGTACTGACATTAAATGACTATGCTTCTTCCACTGTGGGAACTTCCTCTGTCCTGCAAGAGAAAATAAAAGATTCAGGAACAAGGAATAATGAATGAAAACCCTATGTCTTCCTAAATGCTCTGAGCACCATAACAAAAACCATTCATACATATACACATCCCAGCTGGAACTAGAATTGCACTTCCCTCCACAACACAGAAGGGAAAATGGTAATGTGCAACACAGAGCCCCTCCGAATACTCCCACCTGGTAAAATTCTGCGTATGTGTGATAAGGGACACATAACATTTTTTGATTTAAAAGAATCTTCATTTTTTCAGAGGGAATACACTGTCTAATTTGGAGATTAGCAATTGGATTTGAAGCTTTTCACACTTAGGTTGCTACCTGGAGTCTAATCCCAGTGCAAACTGACAAGAAGAGCTGTGAACAGTAGCTGTTCACTGTCCATATAATGTACGTTCAGTTCTCAGGAGTCCCAACAAGCAAGTCATCCTCTTCCACCTAGCCTGGAGAACGACACGTTTTTCATCCATTCCACCCATGACCTTAAAGATTATTTCATATAGATTTAGCCATCTTACCTGGACGTTTGCCCATATGAGCCATCTTAAAAATATAATGCACATTTTAAAAGAAATCAGAAGTAAACCAACACCAAAGAGAGTTACAGAGGGATGGATGCCGCTGCCTAGTCTGGAAGTGCTTTCTCCCCAGTCAGTACCAGAATAGCTATGTTAACACCAATATATACACAGAACCTCAAAAGCCTCTGGATGGGGACAGGAATATAACATGTCACCTTGGAGGGGATTTACTTTATTTCAGAATCACAGAATCATAGTACGGTTTGGGTTGGAAGGGACCTTAAAGATCATCTGGTTCCAACTCCCCTACCCTGAGCAGGGACACCTTCCACTAGAACAAGTTGCTCAGGGCCCCATCCAACCTGGCACTGAACACTTCCAGGGAGGATTTGATTTTTTACTTTGCCCCTGAACACACTACATCCAGGCAATGCATGTCAAAAGGAGGGTACTCAGCAGCATCTTCATAGCCAGCTGTGCAGAGCACGCCTTGCTCCTTGGCCACTGTTTGAAAGACAACAGGCTACAGAAAGTAGCAAACATTCCCCCTCACTCCCTAAAGCCCCCCTTTTCCCTTAGATGAGAAAGCACAAAGGCAGCTGACTCACCGAGCGGGTCCCTGCGCTGCCTTTGTGCTTCTTGTCCTGGGCTGGGATGATCTCTAAGGAGCGGTAACTGGGGGGTTTATCTTCTGGCCACTCCCGGGACCTGCGGTTCCTCCGCCTGCGGTTCGACACCGGGACACGGACTTGCTCTTCTGAGGAGCTCCACGAGCCCCTGCGAGAAGGGGGGGAGTAGCTGTGCCGCCGCTGGCCGGAGTAATTGCTCCTCCCAGCATGGTGGTCGTATTCTCGCCTCCCCCCGGGCTCCTGCCTCCCACCCCGATGGTGGCCGGAGCGCTCCTTGGCCTCCTCCGGATAGAAACTGCTGCTGCTGCTCCTGCCCCTCTCAGCATGGCGTGGGGGTGACACATCCCGTCTGGAGTGCTGCGGCCTGCCATTGTAGCCACCTGTCCTCTGCCTCTGAGGATGATCCTCTTGCTGCCTGTCCCAGGGCTCCTGACTGTAGCTGGAATGAGAATCCCCACTGGAAGGCAAGGGCCACCTCCGGTTTTCTCTTCTGTCCTCTGCTGCAGAGTCCCAGGGCCTGGGGGTGCGGGCAGCTCTTTGCGGCCGTGAGGAGTTGCTGCTCCCGTGGATGGAGGGGACGTGGTTGGTGAGAGGAGGCGGCACAATGTCGGAGCCCAGCGAGGACAGCAAGCTGGGCTGCACAGCCTGCCGCTGGTGGGAGGGCGGCCGCAGCTGGGACATGTTCAGGTTTTGGATTTCAGACTCCAGGTAGTCCAAAACACCGTTGTTACGGGAAAGCTGAGCTTGTGGCTGCACCAGGGGAAGACTGTTCTGCAGAGATACATCTAAGGATAAAAGCACAGGAAAATGCAGCAAGTCAAGAGAAAACACTGAAGAGAGGGCCCTTCTGCACTCATAATCCTGGCTGAGTTCCTTCTCTTCTCCTGCTCCACCTCACTGCAAGAGCTGCACAAGTCTTGGGCATCACAACCAGCACATCCAGCCCAAACAAGGTAAAAGAGTAGTAACTAATAAGTAACTAACGCAAAGAGTAGTAACTAATAAGCCGCGGCATGATCTAACATGGTTTAGGCAGTGCAGAGGTAAGAAGTCTAGCACACCTGGAAATACAGTCTGTGTATTCAGAGGAACCTTTCTTCCCTACAGCACTGATACCGTATTTTATTTACAAATAATCAGAGAAATATCATAGTGTTTCCTTTAATATGTCATTGAACTGGAAGAAATATTGCAAAAGAAAAAGAAAATAAAAAAAGAAAAATTTTATACATATGCGTACATATGCACACACGTATGTACAAATACAAGTAGCAAATGGAGAAGAAAATTCTTCCTGGTTCATTAAAGAGTCCTTCATTTTTTGCTGCATGCAGGCTAGATCTGTTGCACAGAAGGCAGTTTGCCCTTAATCGTTTGAAGACTACATTTGATAAGAACTCAAACAAACTGCACCTCACTTGTCATGTCAGCTTTGGCTATAAGGAGTTGACCGTGACCAGCACAGCAGAACAAAGAGACAGAACCCTCCTCTGCCACACAAAGCAAGATAAGCTGGGTATATTTACCCTGCAGTCGCTGGGGTGTAGCACAGATACACCTTAGTTAGCGTTAAACTGCTTCGCCCAGCACCGACCCCAGAAAGACACTTAAGATAACAGGCTGATTTTATGCACCCAGACAAGTCTGTGGTGCACTGCAAATGTGGCAGAGCCGTCATTCTAGGACATGCAGTCATGCTAGGAACATGTTTCTCTCTTTTCTGGTAGAGAGGCTAAAGCCTCAATGCTTTTGACTTGAGGAACTTCCCAAAGAAGTTACCTGTTTCTCATCCCGATTTCCCTCTGAAATGATGCCCACGGTCTCACCTTGTTGCAGTAGAGGGTTCAGCTGGTAAGAGGAAAGTTTTGAGTTCCTGTCACCAGCTCCGTAGAACATGTTGGGTGATAACCAAGGCGCAAGTGCCTGAGCCCGCTTCATGAACCGGTGCCGTTCCAGCACTGTAAAAGAAAAAGAAAGCTTACAGCACCTGTCCAGAGGGCACAGCTTGCAGATCACATACCATTTTGCTTCACAGGCTGTAGCCTTTGGATACAGGAAGTTCACAAAATCTCTCTCCACCCTATGACAAAGGTAAAACAGAGCACAGGAAATTCCAATACGAAGTTGTACGTCTTCAAAAACAGAAGAAAAGCTTTACTGTCTAACATTCTGATTCCAGTCCCAGCAACTAGGAACAAATAACACTATGATTAAGTATGCAGCACATAACCAAGTTAAGACTTCTCCTTGCTCTGTCATTATGAGTACAGTTGCAGAAAGGTGGGAAATAATGTTTCATACAGAAAGACACACAACGGTTTCTCTCTCTCAAAATTCTTGCAGCTCATCATTGGTCCTTTCCCCTTTTCGTTTTGATTTCCCCCTAAATGACACCTTTCCTTGCCACCATTACATGGGTTCTGTCCAGATCATATTTTCCACTCTATACTTCATCATTCCCTCTCTTTTTCACAAAGAGGGCACTCAGAGGTGCACTGTCCAGCTTTTCCCTTTCTAGTCTTTTGACCACTCTTCTTTGTCACTCTGTAATTTACCTCAGAATGACTGCTAAAATTAAATCCCCTAAGACAGTGTGGTCAAACTGGTGAACAAACTAAATTTCCTGTTCTCAACAGCAATGTCCAGTGTGCCAAAAGAGCAAACAGTGGAAATTTCTCTCTTTCACAGGGTTTCCACCACTGCTAACTCCAGACCCCTATTCATGGGGTCAGACTCCAATTTCACTTCCCTTTTTTCAGCATGTCTAGCTCTCCTCCTCTACACAGACAAGATCACTATACTTGCCTTCAAAACCATAGCTCATTGCTGCTTCTTTTGGGGGAATACCTAAAAACATCTTACAGAAACTTACTCTTCTACCAAAGACAACCAAAACTTAGGTTTACAAGCTAATAAATTCTGCAAGTCCCTGAACTTACAAAGCCTGGTTTGTCTGTCATTCCTGGGTGAAGCTTTTCAGCAACAGCGCCTTTGCAAAATTTCTCTTTTATGGCTTTCCTGGAGTTTCAGAAGCGGCAGACTTTTACTGCAGCCTCTTGTCTGGTCAGGCATGAACACAACATTACAGTTCAAAAATGAGATAGGAACATAATTGCCTTTGAGACTTCTGCCCCTCTGATAAATCTGGCTGAAGTTAGCTGATGAAATTAAAAGCTATTGGAGGGAAAGAGACAAGGGATAGACAGACCAGTTGACTGCATAAGATTTGCTTCTTTAAGAAACCAGGCTACAGCTAAGCTCCAATTAATTCTGTCCCCTGGGTTCACTGCAGCAGGCAGCATTTAGACTGCACGCTCTTTGGGACTGAGCTCTCCACTTTAGGTAGCACTCCAGTTATTAAACATGTCCTCCTTCAGCTGTTTCACTGGATTTATCCAGAGCACCACTTGCAGCAAAAGAGGGACTGACCATGCCTCTCCCCATGTCCTTCCTTTTCTCCACAGTTCATGCAGCTCCACTTCATTCTCCACTGCAAACTCTCTCCCCCTCCCCAGTCTAGCTTCAACCAGAGGGAACTACAAAGATGGAAGTTTCAGGGGTTTTAATCCTAATAATCTGATCTCTTCAAAGCTGTGTGGTCTGAAGTAGTAGCTTCTGAGAACTTCATGTCAAACTTGCTGCTTTTTTTTTTGTCCCAAGGGATTTCCTTCCAGTTTATGTTCAAACTCAGAGGATGAGAGAAAGAACACACAGAAAAGGGATAAATAGAAGGGGAAGGCCTTATCTCCCCCTCTCTCATTCCTCCAGCTATTACCTTGAGAATGTTCTAGAGCCTGCTGAGTACATGAGGAGTAAGACGTCCAGCATCTGTGGGCATACCTGCTTAGCATTCTCCCTCTTAAGGCAGGAAGGCTGTCATTGGACCAAAGTCATCCTGTTCCTGTCATTTTCTGATCTATTCCTACAGCTGAACAAATCCAGAATTAGCCCTGGTCTTCCTTCCCTACCATCAGCCCTTCTTCCTTCCCCAGATACTTTGCCTTCCAGTTTGAATCTATTATATAGTCTGATTCCCCACCTGCAAAATCGAAGTTACAGATCTTTTTAAAGTGAACATATTTATCTGAGGAAGGTCAGATTCACCCTAATTCCAAAACTCCTACCTGCTTTGCCAGGATGTTGTGTTGTTCCCTCCACTTACTCTCTGTTGGAAAAATCTGTTCTTCACCTTTGACAGACTTTAACAGCTGCTGGGCCAATTATAAAAATAAAGTATTTTCCAGCTTAGTGAGACCCAGGTGCAAGTATATCCTATTTTTCCCTGATTCATCATTGGAAGAAGTCCACAGTAGAAAAGGAACTAATAGGACCAGAAGGAGGTCATACATTTATTTACCCTGATGGGCTTTTTTCAGAGCTTTCAGTGGGGAATGTAATTAGCTTGCTCCTGGGGCATGTCTAATATTTCTGTACATCAATCCTGAATTACTCAAACAATGCACTTCTTTTATTGCTCGGTTCAAACCCATGTTAGTTAACGTCGTGATTGACAGCACCCAGGATTATCCTGCCTCACTGGCACCTCTGACTGTTCAGCAGATCCACGCTGTCCTCTAGTGGCCAACAACGGGGAAGGAGGCACCCACACTCACACTGTGATTGTACAACAGGTGAGGATTTCTGCCCTCTCTTCAGCTGTGTGGAATGTTATTCCTCAGCACTGTTTTTAAGATGTCCCCTGCATCTACCTTCTCGTGTTTTTTAAGGCCTCCGGTTCATTTCTTGGAGCGCAAAAAAACTAAGTCAGAGGCAGGATGAAGTGAAGAGAAGGTGTATTAGAGGAGAGGAGCAGGCACATGGATCCCTTGCAAAGTGGAAAAAGAGGGCAGGCAGCTTGGATGGAAATTACAGACACAGAATCCAGCATCCAGTCAAGGAGACTGGACTTGTCTGTACCTTCTCTCGTGAACACGGAGAGGTTTAGAGAACCCTGCAAGAATCCCTCCTCTTTAGCAGGGGGCAGGAAATAACTGCAGCAGTCTGGAGTCAGCTATGATCTGCAGCACAGAAAAACAGAAAGGAGCTCACACAAACTCTGAATCTCTTTTTTGCTGAGAACTAGGAATTCCGGAGGTGTGAGTCTCTCGTCTCCATCACCTCTCTCTCCCTTCACAGAAGCGAATTTTTCAGCCAAATTTCCACAGTCTCCTCAATGTTACACATTTTACATGACAACCTGTAAAGCCTCCAATGTTTTGTTTTGTTTTTAGCAATAAAAGGCATGTTCTGTTCACTCTTTGCAAGCGCTAAGCAAATTAAGCTTAAATCTAAAACTCTCACAGCTTACTAACACCCAAGGTATACTAAATAGCTGTTTTGAAAGTAAAGGTAAACCTGAAACAGAGCACCTTGTTCATAAATATTCTCCTTGTAGCATCTGGGTAAGAATCTGGTGATTTCAATGACAAATAAACTTATTTGTTGTATTTTGTTACTGTCAGACTGTGTAAGTTTCAGGGGGACTAGTCTACTTGTTGCTAACCAAGTTTCAGTTACAGGAATGCAGAGGTTATATGAACGTAACAGCCAAAATTCAAACAGTAGCCTTATTAATGAACAGGGTCTGGCTGCAGAAACTTTATTACTGCTAAAAGCAAACACAGTGAAGTTTCTTTTGACCCTCAGAATTTCAGAATGCACTTGCAAGGCTGACCAGCAAGAGATATCATCTTTCTCCACTTTCTTCTCACTTCCTTCCCCAAAGAAAACCAAACAAAGCCTTTTTCTTGTAGAAGGAACAGCTCTGAAGAAAACATGCAGATAAAAAAATTTCCAATTTTTATGTAATTCCTCTCAGAGCAACATACTTGAAAATAAGGCTAGTTTGGAGAGTAGTGCCAAGGCAATTGCTTGCCTTTCTCATATGCACAGGCATATGAACCACAAGACAGGAAAGAAAAGTCCTGAGCTACTCAGACAAGGGAACTGATTGTGCCCTGGATGGTGTGAGAGAAGCTGGTAACAAGGTGTGAGTGAGGAGAAACCTCTCAAGTGGGACACAGAGGAGCAAGATAGATTCCATGTATCCAAGATCCCCTCCTCCAATTTCAGATTAGCTGGTCATGGAGGTCACATTGGCCAAAGAAATGTCTCAGTTTATATGGGTTCTGAGCGGAAGGGAGAAAGTGGAGCTCAGCAAGCTCCCAGCCAAGATTTTGTCTTGACAGAAGCCATAAATGGATGCACATTTGCTTGAACCTCACCTTTCTGATTACAGCAGCACCGTGTTGGACAGCAGCCACACTGGAGGTGGCAGCAGCAATACTGGGGGCAGCACTGGCACCAGCAGATCCCAATCAGCAGAAGGAGGAGGAGGCCACCGAGAATGATGAGGAGTACTGTGAGCCAGTCTGTGGGAAAAAAGGAGAGAGAAGAAGGATTGATCCTGATGTATCTGGCCATAGTAAGTTACTGAGCACCTCTCCACTGCTGGAGATGTCTTGGGGTAGAGAAGAAGAGAACAGGAGGAGGTATCTTGGCAACAAAGCACAGGCACTTACGGAGAACAATCAGTTTAACTTCTTTGTCCGCATCACCTGAGGTGTCTCCTGGTGCTTCCACAGTGCAGTAATACATGCCATGGTCCCACCACATGACCTCACTGATGACAAGGTCTGCTCCTGTGGGAGAGGGATTGAGAGGTCAGTGGGCTATTTGTGACTGATAGACACTACTTTCAGTCTCCACCTGAAAAGAGCCCTCTGCCTGCAGGTGACAGGGAGTACTGCATCTCCCCTCTTCCCAAGCACAACCATCACCTTCAAACAATCCCACCTGAGTCCACTGAGAACTCCTATAAACAGCATTCACTGCCAGTCCGTGTCTTCTGTGTTGCTGGAAGCCAACCCTACTGGTTTTGGAGCACAGATCACTGTCCCTGTTAGGTCAGCAATCCCAGTGGCTCTTCTGGCAGGAGCAGTATCTATTGCTCCATGGACAGCAGGGAGCATATAATACACCTAGACGATTATGCAGTACTTGGAAGAATGAGTTGTTTTCTAGCCTCTGAGCTCCTCAGCTGTTGTACTCTTCAGCAAAATGCTCTGGGATCCTCAGCTCAGCCTTAGGTTGTAGTGCCTCCAACACCCTCAGGCCAGCTGGGGACAGGGCTCTTCCCTGCTCTTATTCCAGTGCCATATGGAGTATGTAAGCTACAGAAGACATAAGCCATGCATAATGCTTCTCTTCACTTAGCAGACCCAGATATTGGATACTTCCTGAATTCACTGCCTGCCTGGGAGGTCACTCACGGTTCTGAATGGTGATCTTTCGCTGCTGGTAGTCGATGCCCAGCACAGGGTCCTTCTGCCCAAATTTCTGGATGACAATGCGCACCTTCCGCTGGCTGTCATTGCAGTCGTCAGAGGGGTCCTGGCCAAGGGCTAACCCAGCCTGGTATGCTACAAACACACATCATAAGAGATGTCAAAAGTTATTTCAAAAGACCGATTTCTATCCTCTCGTGAGCAGTAGAGAAACTCTTGAGTACATGTGTGCAACTGCTTTGTTTAGCAATACAAACCATGGCTTCAAACCAGTACATTGCTTTGGACTACTCAAAAACAAGCAGAGGCAGAGCCACAGGAATGGCAGAGATTTTGATAATGCAGGAGCTGCAGAGGAGATGCCTCCTGTACTCACAACTGAAAGAACAACAGTAGAAAGAAGCTAATGGTGGTAGGCTGGAAGGCAGCTCCCAGTATGAAGCTGAAAGGAAAAAAGTCATAAAACACCCAGGAGTACTAGAACTAAAACAAAAGAGTATTTATCTACCAAACAAAATCTCCAGACATAAATGAACTGCTCTATGGGATGCCTCCCTTTCCCCCCTGTATCCCATTACATGTTGTGGAGCTCATAAAGACAGAAAGTAATCCATCATCTGACTCCAGCTAAGGATTAAGTGTAAAGACACACAACAGAATTAAAGGAGGACTAGAGGCAATTTCTGTACAACACTCTCCTGACAGACTCACATCATAAACCAACATTGAATTTCCAAGTATTTGAGAGCTGAGATTTGGGGAGTTAGCATTTTCTGTAAAGGGCTTGCAGTGAAGAGAGATGAGGACAAAGTTGGTCAAAGCCTCTTCCACTGCTGTAAAAAAAGAGCAGAGCACCAGGTCCTTTTTGGGGACTATTAGCTTGAGCCTGGGCTAAAGGCACTCATATTATGCTGGGATCAGCTGAGCCAAGGACCCACCTGCTTGGGGACTAGGCTGTAGAGCACTTGGTAACACTTGGTACCCAACCCATCCAGACTGCATAAAGGAGAGTTTGGGCACCAAGCACCCACTGTGAGCTCAGTTCTAAGTGTACAGTTATGCTGTGGCTGGCCACTTAAACATTCTGCAGGGTTTACAAAGAATAGAAAAGAACAGAATAGTTCAGTTGGTGGGGACCTACAAAGCTTATCTAGTCCAACTGTCTGATCACTTCAGAATTGACCAAAATGTAAAGTATCTTATTAAGGGCCAAATGCTTCTTAAACACCAACAGGCTTGGGGCCTCCATCACCAGCCTAAGAAGCCTGTACCAGTGCTTGACCATTCTCTCAAAGAAATGCTCACTAGCATCCAGTCTGAACTTCCTCTTGATGTAGTTTTGAGCCGTTCCCACACGTCCTATCACTGGATACCAGGGAGAAAAGATCAGCACCTCCCTCTTTACTTCCCCTTCTCAAGAAGCTGTAGAGAGCAATGAGGTCACCCCTCAGTCTCCTTTTTCCTGAACTAGACAAGCCCAAAGTTCTTGGCTGCTCCTCATAGGATGTGTCTTCCAGGTCTTTTATCATCTTTGTTGCCCCGCTCTGGATGCATTCAAGTACCTTAATATCCTTAAATCCTGGGACCCAGAACTGCACACAATACTGCAGGTGAGGCCACACCAACATTAAACATAGTGGGATCATCAACCTTTTTGACCAAGTGGTTATCCTGGGATGCAGTTTGTGTACCATATTAAACACCCCTGAATTAAGGGTGCCTGCACCAGAATGTCTGCACATGAAGTGCTCCCACCACTACTAAATGTTATTACTTAGAAGTCTTCATGCCCTCCAGAATGCATGTGTTTCTTCTACTTCCTAAAATCAGTAACATCTGGTCACAGGTATCCAGCTCCAACCACAGGTCCCCCATGGAATCCTAAAGCCCACTTGTTGCACGGCCCTTGCTTTCAAACATGCTGAAGCTTAAGATGAGGCTGCCAAGATTGACTTGTGTCAACCACGGCTGAACTGCCCTGCATTCTGAGTCGATGACAAGGAGGACCAAAGAGCTGCTTTGGATGGGATTTCTACAATCTCATAAGGCCTTGACATTTCAGAGAAAATCACAGACATGACCTACATTTCCTTTGAGGGCAGGGAAATGCCACCACCTGGTTTTTGCATAGGAAGTGGTCAAAAGCCTGTACTACCCCAGTGAGTCTACCTTCCCCTTTCTTCCCATTTGAAGGCGGACTCCTTGGAAGACAAGCCTGACACTTACAGGCTGAGTAGTAGTCAAAGATGGGGTCCTTGCAGAAGGATTTGAAGCGCCAGGTCACCACCACGTCCTGCAGCTGCGCTGAGGTGCTGTAGTCACACTTGAGGATGACAGTGGCAAACAAGGTGGTGTAGCGCTCAACATCCTGCACTGTCACCAGGAGTGAGAGGCAACCTGCAAACAAGCACACAGGAGGCCGTCAGCCCGCAGACTCCTCAGGCCTCCCATCACATCGTCTGCACCAGACCAACGATCCAAGTACATTTCCTCTGGCCCCATCCAGGACCTGCACCTATACATGTCCCAGGCTCTCCAATGAAGTCATCCAGGGTTACAAACCCTGGTTAGAATATGAGTCCCATCTTTCCCTGACAGAAGAAAGCTTCATTGGCCCGCCTTACGGACTGAATTATTTTCTCCAAAGCATGAGTAGCCATCATGCAGCATATCACTCTGGGTTCTCCTTCTGCATGGGGAAAACTCTTCCAGAAGCACATGGGATGGGACTCCCATGGCTTTTAATCCTAGCCAGAAAAGTTCTGCAGCGCCATATGTTCATATAAACACCAAATGAATTTTATCAAGGTCTTGCTAAGACTTGCAGGCTGTAGCACTGTAGTTAATTGTTTATCACCACTTCAGAACAGCACACATCAATTACCCCCTTTTTTCCTTTTTAGTTAAGCTATCGTTATGTATTTGTTATGTACTCTTCCTAACAACCTCCACAGCACTTTCTATCCAAGCAGCTGAACACACTCAGAGAGGTTTTACAAAGTTTCTCATAAGCTGTAGTTTAGCTATACGCCAGAAATATCTCTATCTTATTTAAACTTTGATAGTATAGTAAGTTGTGCTTGTCATTAACAATAGCAAAGTTATCACCAGTTGCCTTTGATAAGGGAATACAAACAGTGCAGGGCAAGTGTGGGATGCCGTTTGGAATACATGCCAGAGAAGCAGGCAGGGATTGCAGTGCTGTGCTAGTTGCTTCTTAAGTGGGGAGCATGACAGCAGGAAAGGCAGGAAGGAAAGTGGGAGGCTAGAAAGCACCAACTTCTCTCCATGAACCAACACTCGGTTGTTATTATATATTCAAAGATTTTCCCTCTACTCCATGTTTTCAGGATGAGAGCAAAGAGAACAAGTTGCTACTACTATGTAGTAACATCTGGACCACAACTGCAAACATCACTCTTTGTCAAGCATCATTCAATGTCCTTTTAGGCTGCACCTTCACACTACAATCCAGGCAAATACAAGCTCACACAGTTTCCACACTGTGGAAAAGATGCTGCAGAGGTGCAATGCTGCCTCAACAAGTCATTCTGCAGTAGGGTATTGTCCATGCAGTACTTGCTCAGTTTCTGGCTTGAAATGGGACACCCTGTGAGCCAACTGAAAGCACAGGCAGAGTGAACTCATTTGCCTTAAGAATACCACACAAACATAGAGAGGGCCAGGGCAAACCCTGAATCCAAGGCTTTTCTCAAAAAGAAGATATGCACACATGTACTTAAACACAGAAACACCAGCAGCTGTGCAAACCTCTAGACAAAGCAAGTTTTTACAATGCTGTGGCACAGCAAGGTCCAGAATGCTGACAGGTAGTTACAGTTGCTCTTATTTAAAAGCACTGTAGTTCAACTCATCTTGTTTCAGCTTTCATTGTGAAATAGCTGACTCTGGGATCTTAATGCAGAAAATCACAAGAAACCAATTCAAACTCTCAAACCAATTCAAGCCTTCATCTCAGTGTCAATTAAATGAAACCCCATATGAATTCTGATTTGTCAAGGCTCATGGGAACAGAATGTTTTCCATCGATTTCCTACAACAGCATGTCTCTGGCAAGAATAAAACACTCAAAATCACTATGTGCTTTTTACTAATGAAACCCACATCTCTTTATGGAAGGGATGCTTTCTCATTACCTCTGTTCTGCAAAACAGCCAGTGTTGAAAGGCAAGTTCCTTATTTTCTCAAGAGGTTGAAAACCTACTGTTCCCCCCCAGAGAACACTCAGATGTTGCTGCATGTCCAATGTTTCTTATGAACCTCCTCCAAGAAAATGGAAAAGTTGTGAAATTCAGGCTGGTTCCTAAACTTGGACTGCATTACTCCACTGCACGACACTATCTTTCTTATCCTGGTTAGAAAGAACAAATATCGACACTACCAGTCTAGACAGTTTTGGCTACATCCATGGCTTTGCAATGAAGACACGAACCTCTGGAGCCAGTGAAGACACGAACCTCTGGAGCCAGTGTAGCCAAGTTTTGGCTAGAGCATCTCCCAGGAACATGGCTTCCCACAAGACAATAAACAAGCATACCCTCCATACTTTTTTGCTTCCTTCACTGGTTCTCTGTGAAAAACCAAACTTCAGTATTTAAAGCCAGATCATCAGCCAAGACCCAGGCATCCAAGAAGCGAAATGATCACTTTATTTCCAAGAGGAGGTTAGAAGCTGCCAGGCAACCCGCAAAGCTTGGCAGAGAGAACTCTGCTGGCTGAAGGCCGCCCGTGGGCACGGAGGTGAGCTCCTGTTCCCCACCCGAGCAGGTGCCCAGCAGATGCAGCAGCACTGCAGCTACCCCAGATCCCCAAGAGGTTGGGGCTGCTGAGCGGGCAGCAAAAGCTCGGGTGGGCGCTTGCGAGAGGCCAAAGTGCATCGCCCCCGTGTCCGTGCCCAGCGCCCAGGTCCCGGCCGAGCTGGCCGCACGCGACTGATACTGGAGGCTACCAGGAAGCAGGAGGCCACTTCCTCCTAGGAGAGAGGTCAGCCGCACCTTTGGGGAGCGAAACTCGTCTCCGCATGGCTTTGTACCGAGCTCGGGAGAGCCCCGCGGGCAGGGAAGGGCACCGGACCGGGGCGCCCTTTCCCCTCTCCGCGGGGCCGCCGCCGCTCCCCCGACCCCGCACCACCTTAACCCCGGGCGAAACCCGAGGGCGCCTCCCGAGTCCCGGCCCCAGCGCCGCGGGGGTGTCCCGGGGCGGGGCGGGTCGGGGGCCCGGAGGGGGCAGCGAGCCCCGGGCCGCACTCACCGGCCGGCAGCCAGGCCAGCAGCAGCGCCCACCGGCAGCGCCCGCGCGGGGCCATGGCGCGCTCTCCTCCTCCTCCTCCNATGTATGTAAAATGAAAAGTATATATTCCACAACACATATTTATTGTATCAATATTTTATATATATATATATATATATATATATATATGTCCTGAGCACACAGGTGTATGGGAAGTTACGGGCACAGACACGAGGTTTCGCCCGAGCTGCGCCGCCCGGGTCAGCGCGCCCCAAGCGAGGGACGCGCGGGAGCGCATGCTGCGAAGTGCGGGCGGGAAGAACGTCGGGGGAATTCCCAGAATCACAGAATCGGTTAGGTTGGGAAAGACCCCCGAGATCATCCAGTCCAGCCTGTGACCGAACACCGCCATGTCAGCTAGACCAGGGCACTGAGTGCCACGTCCAGTCTTTTCTTAAACACCACCGGGGACGGTGACCCCACCACCTCCCTGGCAGCCCATTCCAATATCCAATCATCCCTTCTGTGAAAAAATTCTTCCTAATGTCCAACCTAAACCTTCCTTGGCACAGCTCAACACTATGTCCTCTCGTCCTGTCGCTAATTTAATTTTCCCGGTGAGTTCTGAAAGGCCCGCAACCGTGGCCAAAGCAGAGGTTACTTTAAAGAAAAAACCCCAATAACCCAAAGTAAAACACCCACCAGCCCCTGTAATTGGCCCGGTAGCGCAGCGGACCCGCCCGCTGGCCCCGCTCCCGGGGCGCTGCGCCGCCGCTGCGGTTGCCTGGAGACGGGACGGCGGCGGCGGAGCGGGCCCAGGTACCCGGGGCTGAGGGGAGGCCGCGGCCGCTCCGGGCACAGCCGCCCCCGGCGGGCCCGCGGGTGCCGTGGGCTGACCCCGGTAGCTCCGCTCCTCACACCCCCGGAGCTGCTGCGCCCCCCGGGGCCCCTCTGTGCCTTCACCCTCCCCTGCCCGCCGTGCGGAGGGCCAGGTGTCCCCTGCCTGCCCTCTGCTATCCCCGCTAATCAGGAATGAGTGTCCTGCAGCAGGGATAGACCATCCCTCAGTACTTCATCTGAAATGTGGGACTTGCTGGGTTTTCTTCACCATGTTGATTTCGTTGCCTGTTGCATTTATGCTCTCATACTCATTTTTATGATTCTTTCTTCATGCTCTAAGTTAATAAGTAACTGGTGATGTCACCGGCTCCAGTTTCTGCTTAGTGAAAACACGGTAACCTTTATTCACAGGGCAGGCTTTGAGAGACTTGAAACTTCTGCTTGCACGTGGCAGAGCTAGGATAGGTGGATCATACAGAGGGCTGCTTTAGGTGTAAGATTGGAAATTAGAGTTAGATTCATTTCTCCTAATTAAATAGGAAAATACTCCACATGTGTGCAACATAGTAATAATGAGGAAAACAATAGCAGGGCTCCATGTCTTTTTTTTCTCTGATGAGGGAGAAGAGAGACAATGGGGCTGTGATAAAGATACTGTGTGTAGATCCTGCTTTGTAGCTTTATCCTTGCTGTCGCTGTCTCCGTCTCTGACTAGTAAATAATTTATATGCTTAAGTGCTGTGAGAATTGATATTCTCCTTGCTCTCAAGTCTTCTAGCTGTTGTAAGAGCAGCCATATTCTCTAGTACATTTTCTTTTTCCTTGCGATCTTGGGTTGATTGCCTAAACTGACTTTTATTACTAATTTTCTAATAATGCTGATGGATAATGGTATACAGACAGCACTGGTTTCTATGCCTGATTTACACTTGGATATTTTTCTTTCTGTATACAAGCACTGAAAGACTTTAATTTTATTTTTTTTTGAATGAAAGTAAGTTTTGCAAGACTTTCCTGTTTGTACATTTTGCACTCAGCAGCAGCCCTGTAAATTGCTGATGTACTCTGTTGTGGTCTGAAAGCTAAAAGGAGTGCTGAGAGACTTGGTTGATGGTCTGTTGTTTTTCAAAAAGAAATGAAAGATTCAGAAAGAAGTGCAGAGGAGACTGTATTTGAAAGTGAGTTAAAGAAACAGGATTTGGCAGATGGGAAGAAGCCTGGCACATCCAAAGCAGAGCTAGACTTGAAGAAGATGCCTCACCCTGCAAGAGATGATCAGTATGGAGTTCCTCGTGGCAGACACCCCTCACAATACCCAAGTGCTGCAGCCGTATTTTAGACCAGTGCTACCCCCAGGTCAGAAAGAGCAGAGAGTGTAGCCTGGAAAGCTCATAGTGCAGTGCTAGGAGGAGTCAGGATTAAAAGCCTTGGGACAAACTTGCGTTCCTTCATGTGGAATGAAGACAACTAAAGGAATAACATACAACCTCTCCTGAAGGAAAGACCAAGTGTCCTTTTTTTTTTCCCCCAAAGCCCACCAGTGGGTAAAGCTTTTCTACAAAAAAATTAACACATTTTGGAATGAACGAAAAAATAAAATCCTGCAGAAGTAGCACGATGTAGAGATAATTTTTTTAATCTCTTGCTTATTGCTGGTACTACTAGCCCTGCAGTTTTATTCTGCAGTAATAGTTCCCTATTTCTACATATCCTGAATTAGTGGGCAGAACTGTTTATCACTCTTCTGTGGATGTAAAAGCTGGTAGGTGATGTCATTTAAGCACACCTAAACAGTTAATGGTGGGGCGGAGACAGCTTAAAATAACTGTTAGATATTTTCTGTTTTCTAAAGTAAAACTGTAGACTGCATTTTGATCATTATTTAATTTCATGTATTTTATGCAGTTGAAGTGTCAGTCACAGGGTTTATGAAGGCAGGAACTGCATTTATGAGGCTTACACATTTAAACATCTTTTTTTCTGGGAAGAAGAAAAGTGTAGGATGACAAAATAGAAAGAAAGTGGTGTCATCTCACTGAATTTGTTTACGTGTTAGCAAATAAACACCCATTTGATTTAATTATGCTGTATTTTGAATAAAAGAGGCAATTGTCTGAGACAAGAAATCACTTGATGTCCAAATTTACTGAGAATTTTTGAGAGGCTGCCATATATAAAGATTGTGTGTGGCAGCAAAATTGATAAAAAACATTTTAGTCTTGAAGTAACTGAAGGCATATACCTGAATGAACACAATTTGAAAGAAAATGAATTTTGCTGAAATTCACAGCTTGTAGCACTGTCCACTGAAATAAGGATAACCTGAATTCAATCCTGACTGAGTTCTTGGAAATGATGACACTGATGTGGATCTGGTACAGTATTTCAAGTCGGTGTCTTGATTTACTAGGACTAGGGGGAAAACAGACTGCCCTGGTCAGGCACTGGCAGAAAAATTATGATTGCTAGCTTGTTTTTTTTCCCACTAGACCTGTCACATTGGTTCTACTTGTCACCGTCTCAGTTTTCAGTATCAAAAGGCTTACATTTTTCTGATTTAGGAAATCTGTCTCAAAAAAACCCTGCCAAAACCCCCCAGGAAAATAAAACCAACATTCAGAGAGATGCATGCTTTTGTCATGGTGAGCCTGCATAAGAGTTCTTTGGATCAGCCAACTCATGAATCCCAGAGTCTGCAGTCAAAGCAGACACGTTCCCCCCCTGAGCCTCTTCTGAGTCCTTAAATTCAAAATTTTCTTTGGCACAGTGCTTGAATACCATCACAAAAATGTGCACAGTGGACACTGCAGTATCTTTCTTTAACTAGAACCCAGATACCAATGCAAGCGGAAATGTTCATATCCTCTTTCAGCCTAAAGCATTTTCCAGATAGGAATTAATTTATAATGAAAACTATGATAGTCTTAATTTTTAGGAGATAAATGATTGCTAATTAGTTACAATAATTTGAAATTTTATAGCTCTTTTCTCTGTGGATATCAAAACACTTTGCTAAGATGGGTAAGTATTATTATCTAATTTTTCACAGGAGATAACTGAGACAGACAGAGGTGAAATGGCTGATACAAATTGTACACGTCATTACCGGGTTTGGAATTAAAATTCAGGTCTCTGAACACTCCACTGTCTATTTATGCAAATAGTCTATAACTGTTTCTTCAACTTCAGTAGTATCAGTGGTGTTACCCCATTAAAAACTCATGAATTTCATTTAAATATATTGAGATATATTGCATTTGTTTTCTTTTCGTTTGTTTTCTAAATGTAAAACTTTGTTTGTCTATTTTCAAGTTTTCCTCAGCACTCCCAAGGGATGAAAGCTCATTTGTAATTCTTATGTGAAATTATGCAGGAAAGTCAGATTCAGGCAGATACTCAGAACCTTTGGATGAAGATTGGCTGTATAACAACAAGAATGACATGTCTAAAGTACTTCTTTGTCCTCCTTGTCCTTCTCATGGTTGCCATTATGTTAGGACACTTTGCCTTTCCTGAAATATCGGAAAAGCCTGAAATTCCTCAAAATATTTTTTCCAAATGGATTCTGACCCGAAGCTGGAAACAGGAAATGCATTTTTAGGGACTTTTTAGTGGTATCAAAGTCATGATTACAAATGAAGAGAGATTTGCTTGCATCCTGCCTGTATTTCTTATTCTGAATATTCATGTTTCTTGACATTCTGAATTTCTGAACTTCTGAATTTTCTGATTTCTGATAATTTTTTTATGCTGTAATATTGATACAAAGTTGCTCCAATGTGCATTTTAAAGTGTTTCATTTGGAAATGGAGAACACATTTGAAATCAAAAGGCAGAAAAAATTTAGAGTAAGAGCAGTGCTTATGCTTTTTTGCTTCTTTTTGAGACTTTTGTAAAAATGGTCAATGTGTTTCATTTTTATATGACAAATTTGGACCTTTTCCACTCCAGAGGACAATAGTAACTAGTGAAAATTATAGCACTCTGAAAAAGATAATCTGAAAGATGGAAATCATGTGAGGGAGGGGTGTTATTAAGCTGTTTAATTTTTTTTTTTAATTGTGTTAACTTTAAAAATTTGTTTTCCATTATTAAAAAATGTTTTTAATTAAGTCCTTTTTTCTTGAAGATTCATCTCTCTTGCTTTTCCATTCAAAATATTAGATGATCACAGAATGTCTGTCTCCTGATATTTTTGTGAAGTCCACCGAAAAGGTGAAGGAACAGCCTTGTTGGCACATCTTCCCCCATTATATTAAAGAGAAGCTCAAAACATTTAAATCAGTTGTCAGTTCCCCCTGTTACACAGTATTTAGATGAAAGTCTTGCTGTAGCATTTTATTCAGAGCCTGGAGTCCTAAGACCTGAGCCAATTAATTCACTCTACAAAGTAGGACATATCTTTGGATTATCCATATTTGTGTACAGGCAGAAGACAAATGCCCTCTTTGGGAATCTCAAAGCATTTGAGAGGAAATGAAAATGGTCTAAATGGCAAATAAAGGAAACAATACTAAAGGTTCCTCTTTACCACTGCCAGGGAGAGAGAACATCCATCTTTTTTTCCAATGGAACAGGAGGGAGACAATGAGGAACCAGGAGAAGATGCACAGGCAGATCCCAGTGGTGAGTATTGCCCCGTTATGTTGTGATTTCAATACTGAACCTACAGTAACTTCTGGCTTCTTTCACCACTCACTCCTTTCTTAGTAAGCGTTCATCTCCAGTTCCTGCTCTTGGTGTTGCCAAATTTTATTTTTACTCTGTTCATAGTGAAGTTCTGGACTAAGCACTCTGCCTGCTGTTCCTGCTGTGCCTCAGCTCACAAAGTCCCTCCACTGAAAATTTTTGCTGCTTAGACCTGTCTCTGTAGCTAATACTGAAATCAGGTTTTTAACTCCACCAGACTCAGTCAGAGGTCTGTATTTTTAATTTTAACATATTTTTCATCTTGAAATGCCTGTCCAGTGTCTATTTCAGGTGTCCTGCATGTCATCTAGCTCACTAGATCCAGGTAGCATGAATAACAAATACACTTTGGAAGGGTTTTTTGATGCATTGCTGCATTACTTCTGGCATTTGTTTGATCCTCCTATTACACCTTTTTGCTGTTATAGGATGTGTTTCTTTCCTTCCCCTAAGTTTTAAATTACTGTTTTTTGGAAGCAAACTGCTCCTTACACTTAATGCTAAACAGCAGGAAGTCTATTGTTGGACAGAGGAGATTCTTTTACTACTACAGAACTACGTATTTATTTAATATGGCATGTATGAGCAAATTAGTCAAAGGAATTCATACCTAAGAGGGTGATCCCAATTATACTTTGCAAAAGAAAACAAAACTAGTGTTTCAAAGGAATCACCAATGCAGAGGTACAAGAGGAAGAAGGGGACCAACTGGAATCAGACACAGAGTATTGCTGAGGAGATGTTGGCACAAACTTAAAACCCCCAGTACTTTCTAGTTTTCATTGTTTTTCACTGCTATTATTAGGAACAGCACCTCAGACTGTAATCAATTAGGGTGATTTGAGTATTTCTGCTCCCTTTCAATTGGCTTAACTTTGCTCTTTGCCTGGCTGGTCTCCGACCCCTTTGCTTGTTTTTTGTGGCACACCTAGGAGAGAAAACAGTCAGGACAGCATGAAATGCTTACAAAGTAGATTTAACCTGATGTATCCAATTGGAAACTACTTTTAACAAGTGCTTGTGACTAGTTGGAAGTCAGGTTGACTTCACTGTATTGTGCATTGCAATCCAGTGAAGAACTACGCTGGGTCACACGTTAGCAGTTTGCTTTCTTGAGAGCAATGGTGTCTTCTGGTGGTCCATTATATGTGGTTTTACTTATTGTTTTGTGTAACAATGTGCGTTGAATAGCTACTGAAAAGAGACACTTTAAAATTTGTTTGGTTTCTAAAGTGGAGACCTAAACATCAAGCAAACCTCAACTGAACTGCTTTGGTAAGTCTTTAAGTTTTAAAATCAGTATTTTTCAAAGGGTCTCAAAATTTTGCTTGTTTAAATTCTCCAGTTTTGAATATTTACAGTAAAGTTTTTAAAAGCCTGAGGGAGTGTTTGTTACAGACTGTCCCAGAACAAGTAGTTACTAAGAGATGTTTTGAGCTATGAAGTATTTATTGCTCTGTCAAAGGAGGCAAAGAAGTGTGACCCCTTCCCTTTTATGGTTAGGTGCAAATATCAGCAACTAACCCAAAATGTATGGCGAATATAAATTTCTGTTATGTTCCCACTTCTGAGGTGCAGAAGGCAGTTTGGAAGAACAAGAGAGTAGTCAAGTACCCTCAGAACCACAAAAAAGGCCTGAGGAGGTAAAAAAGGAAATCCCGGAAAACTTCTTCTATACCTATGAAGATGTATATTCAGGACCATATGCCACTGACGACACCGAGATACCCACTGACCTTCTTACCTTCAAGTATCCTTTCTGTTGAGCTTGTGCAAATTCAAGGCTAATGATATTTAATGTATGTTCTTAAAATTGTATTTGTCAAATTTGGAGTAGCCTATGTGGCATTAGTGGGATACCTTTGGTTGAGACACAGGGAAAAATCCTGACCAGTTATGGTTCTGGATGAATTTAATCTTAAATGTTGTCTTGACCTCATAAATGTTTCTTACTGGGCATAGTGCTTACTATCATAAGTCCTTCTGTAGAACTAGATCATAGAGAAGCTAATGTGACCAGGCAGAAGACTAGCATAAGAATATGCCCTGCAAAGCTCTCCCTTTCTCTGTAGCCACACCAGTGTTCCCCAAGAAGCTGAGGGGAGGGCAGAAGGGCTGCTGTGTACCTCATAAGGGAAAAGTGGGAAAGGAATGAGGTAGATTTGTATTCTGGTGCTCAGAAGATCTAAAGTGGTAGAATAAAGGAAGTGATGCCTATCAGTTAAGAGCTACAATAAACTCTTTGGCAGGTGTGGTCAAGTAGGGTAGGATATGATATGTGACTTTCATATATGCTGGTGGTTTTCTCTGCAGACACAGTTCAGTTGCTACTGAAGACTGGATTTTCCCTTTTCTACATCTGCCTGTAAACAATTAAGAAGTAAGCTTGAAAACTTGCTTGGTTTGATCTCTTGTCTGTAGAACAGTTCCTGGTAATCTGATGCACATCTTTTGCATTTTGTTTGAAAAGAGAACACAGATAAAATATTAATTCCTTGCAGCTCCAAATGATCTCGTAGAAGCAAGAGGTGTACCCGTAGTGGAGATGAAAAGATGGGATATGAACTTTAGAAGGCCTTTACTTGTGCCTTCCTCTCAGTTACAGTCATGATATATTTTACTTTCACTGTGTACTGAAGAAAACTATCTTCTGCCTTCAGGCTTAGTCACTAGTTTCAGTATTCCCATTTCAGTTTCAGTTTAAGCATTTCTATCCACTTAGTAAACTTTTTAGAAAGCCAGTGTCTAATCTTTTCCTTATTGGACTGTTCCCAGACGTTCTTTTGGATATGACTGTACCAGACCTGTAAACCTGATGGTAATGGATAGCCATACTGTGGTGTATATAGCAGGCAACCAGGTGGTGCTCCAGAACCTGAAAACAAAACATCAGAGATGTGTCCGGAGCAGCGGTGGCGGTGGAATTGGGTTTATCACAGTATGGCTCTTGTTTCTTGTTTAAGGACTTTAGTCACTTTCTAGGAAAAAAAAAATTTGCTTGGTTGTGGTTGCCAGATATGGGAGATTTCCACAGCTGCACTTGCATATACATAAGAAATATATTCTTATATGTATATTCTTATATTCTTAACGTGTGGACCATGCAGCATGGGCTTCTCAGCCCATCAATGTAATTGGCAGAGAACAAGTATTTGCACACCTTCGTCCCAGGCTCAGGTACCTAAAAGGACTGACAAGTTCAGCTGGGATTAATTTTTAGCACGATTACATTCTTATTTAAATCTTTTGGCTCATAGCAACTCTTTTATTTTTTTTTTCAACACTTCATCTGTCCTAATCACAGCTGATACTAATACAGAGTCTTACTTGCAACTAAAATTTAGAAAATGAAGCTCATACATAAATGAAGAGAAAAAGTATCTGGTTTCACTCTATTAAACTTTTCAAGAGCTTGGGGTCTTAAGTGCTGTCTCTGAATTTGAAGCACCTTACCCTGTGAAAGCTCTGCCATCTCTCAGTTTTATTGCACATGAGCCAGACTTTCAGACTACCAGCTTCAGACTGTCCTGCTTCATTGTAAGCAGCCTTTTCTGGGGAATCAGTGGGTACTTTTACACCTTCAGAATATTGTCATTCAGGATGGCTTTTCTGCAGCTGTCTGCTGAAGTAGATGGCTGCTGACACAAATGCTGCTATGGAAAGATTAGCTGGTGGGTTGAGTGAGGCAGGAATAGTAAAAGGATGCATCACAAAGCAGATTATTTCACCATTTGTCATGATTCTGCAGTGTATGTGTGATATACCATTTTGTGTGCATAGTGGCTTCATTCTGATACTGAGCAATAGGTTGGCAGTTGTTCAGAATAAACACACAGAAAAATGCAATCTAGTATTTATGGCAGTATGTTTTGACTAATGAGCGAGTGAATGCAATAACTCAAAAACTAGCAGGATAAAGACAAAGGTGTCATTACAGCATGCAACAGGACTTCTGCTTTTTCAAGGCACACCCTAGTAAGGAGTACTTTGCAGTAGGAGAAAAAGGAGGGAAGCCAAACATTGTCATCTACACATATCCTTCAGTGAGACCCTACAGAATACTGAAAGGTAGTGTAAAAAGTTCTATTTTCATTTTATACAGATGGACTAGTATTTAAAGATCCCAGCAGATGGAGTATTGGATCATTTTTAGTTTAAAAGGATATAGAATCTTTTGGTCCTTCACAGCAAAAATAGAAAATACTGGTTTCAAGCTTTTTCATTATTGCATGGGAAGAAACTTTTACTTTATAGAGATAGCCAATCTAGAGCCATTGCCTATTGAAAGAAAATAATTTCAGTGAAAGTTAAGCTCCTTCTGAGTAGATTTTTGTATTGTTTCTACCTCTTTCCTGTGCATGTGTATTGGGGCTTGTACATTTCTTCAGGTGGAACAGAGACAGCCTATGTTTTTGGTGATTTCAACCGTGCTGGCACTTTGCTGGCCAGTGTTGGGAGCAGCCCTGATTACATGTTGACTATCTGGGACTGGAAACAAGAAGAGACTCTGTTGAGGTCAAAAGCTTTTGCACAGGATGTTTACAAGGTCATGTTTTCTGCTGAGAATGAAGAGCATCTAACTTCAGGTGGATCAGGACACATCAGGTAGGTTTACTGATTAGGATTAATACATAACACCTCTGCAGTCAGAATACATAGGAGATGACCAACAAGAATGTATCATTAGCAAACAGGTACTAATGAGGAATGCTATTTTACTTGGCTGTTACAATTACGAAAAGGAGGAATTTCAAGTCCTTCAGCCAGTCAAACAAATGTTTCAACACCTTTGCTGTCCAAAAAGGATGATGCTTGATGTTAAATGTCAGTACCACTGGCTCCATTCTTGAAATTTCAACAAGCACTGGGAAGAAGTAATGAAAAATACTTATATATACATGTCCTCTAGCTGGTAACATAGGATATATGCCTTCTGTGCCTTCTGGGCTTTCGACCTTTCATTTCTTGAGCTCATCTGCTCTTTGGACAGCCATTAGAGATGGTTGCCAAGTCATGGATCAGAAACCCTCTAATCCCACAAAAGCCTACAAAAGATACACTTCCATACACTCCCTTCCCTGCTAAGCTCATGGGTCCTTTTGTAAAAAAAAACAACCAAACACCCAACGAGTTTAAACTTTCATTTTGTATTCTGGGTTTATCCAGTACCCAAATGTTAACACAACAGAGACTTAAGATATGACTGAGATTCTGTCGTAATAAAAATGATACCTTTAAAATTATAATGCATCGGAAGTTTATTTGAATTTTAATGGGGGAATCAGATCACAATCTGAGATTTGCTTTATAGTTTGGTTGCAAGGTAGGTCTGAAATAGCAAATGACTTATTTAGACAGAAAAAATATGGTTTAGAATGCATTATTTATGGAAATCTGACAAAACAAACTCTCTTATAAGCTTTCTTTTGAGCTAAAACACTACAAATAAACTCCGTCATAGCTTTTATAATGTGATAAATGTGACCTTTCACCCAAATGTTGACTCAAATTACAATTTCCAACAGGTCTCTTAAATGTAATGTCTCCTGCACACAGAGTGAACCATCCCTAATTGCAGCAGATGTTAATTTTTCTGCCATGCAGCCATTTCAAGTTATGTTGTACTAATGATCAAATAGAAATAACTATTAATATTAGGATAAAACCTTTGGCTCAGTGAGATTTTATAGTACAGTTCAATTCTGCAACGGGACTAGGATGACATTCAGTGAAGACCTCAGTCCCTTGGATTTACAAAGCTGAGCATCATACACTGGAGAGAGAAGAATAAAATAGGTATCCCTATCTATGTGCATGGGTTGTAGCTGGAAAGATGTAGCTGTGGATTTTATACTTCTTAAATGTTTAAAGAATATTTATTTTAAATAGTAGTTTAATCTTCATTCTGCCTATTCCAAATCCTTTTCCTAGCTTTTTCATAGGAGTAGCATAGGGAAATGTTTGTGTAGTCATAAAGCTTTATCTCATTTTCAAAAGAAAAAAATCCCAAGTTCTCCTGTGAAAAAGAGTAATAAATGAGCATCCCTTACCTCGGAGGCATGCCTGGTAAGAGTATTGCAGTATCTAAGAGGGACTGAAAAGTGTTTAGGAAATCTTGTATCAGACAGGGATATTTTTTCTATACTCAGGTTCTGGACGATGGCTCTCACATTAACTGGTCTCAAGTTACAAGGAGCTTTAGGCAGGTTTGGAAAAACAGCAGTGTCCGACATTACAGGTTTTGTGGAGCTGCCCGATGGGAAGGTAAGTAAGAAAAAGTGACAAAAAGAAAAAGAAAAAATATTTTGTACCCCTTTAGGCTTTGATATAAAGTCTGCTTTGTAAGTTGGAGAGTTACTATTTGCTTCAAGATGTTTTGAATCAGGGCCGTGATGCACTGGTCTGAGAAGAGAATATTGCCATCAATTTGCCCCAAACCTGGCTTGCTTTGTAATAATTGGAAAAAGAGATCTCTGTTGGCTTAGAGCTGAGTGTCTTCTAATGGGGTAGTGAAAACATTAGTGTACAGAAATACAAAGAGACTGCTGGTCCTAATCTTCAACCATTTCAGTGCATGCAAATTAGGTCACATTGCTAAAAAGTTGAACCTCCTCAGCCTTTACATCTCCTCTTGCAAATGTCTGTACTTTGCTATTGATTTAATGCATTCATGGCAGGAAGCCACAAATGTTAACTGGGTTCTTGCCTGTATTTCTGCACGATTGCATGCAGGTGTTTATGTACTTATCTTCATTTGCATTGAAGGTTGTCTCAGGAACTGAGTGGGGCAATTTTCTGCTTTGGGAAGGTGGCCTCATTAAAGTAGAGCTCTGTCAACTTGGACACAAGCCCTGTCACGAGGGCCCTATCACCCAGTTAGTTCTTGATGAAGGAGATCTTTACTCTGTTGGAAAAGATGGTGTCATTCGGGTGAGTTATTCTTTTGCTCTGCCTTTAGGTGTGCAAATGTATGGTCAGCAGGTAAATGTTATGTATTTCCTTTACCATGTTTTTGGAAGAAATTTTGGAGTGCAGTTTCTTTCTGAAAATTAATTTTTAGAACAAAGAAAATAAGAGCACATCTCCACAGTGTATGTGTTTGAATTGGATAGCCTGGCATGCAGTGTTCCTTGTTTAATAGTAATAAATAAATCAGCTTTTACTTTAGTAAATCAAAATAATCTTCAGAGTTTTTCTAACAGCTTTGTTCTTGACTGCATTCTAACCCTTTTTTCATGTTTATTTTTTGTTCATCTTTATAATTTTCAGGCCTATTAACAGATGGTGTTATTTCAAAGATAAGTAATAAGCTACAGAAATATTTGGAATTAATTTTCTGAGTATTTAAAAGCTCAGATTATTAATGTTAAAATGACACAGAAATTAACTAGCATCTCAGAGATACATATCCTGAAATAGGGGAACAATTAAAAGAAAAAGCATCCTAAAGTTAACATATAATTTTATAAATTAAAATCAAAATGTCTTCCTTATGCATAACACCAGTTTCTGATCTCAACTCTCAACGATCAAGAATTTTGCAATCTTATTTCCCTGCTCTTTAAGGGAGGACATGATGCCTCTTCTGCTGATGTGTGAAATGATCCAGATAATCAATGGGAAACTGAGCTATAGACGGTGGAGGGTTTCAAACACTGTTGTTCTTGTTGTTACTGTGTTTTATGGGTTGGTGCTATCCCCTTAGGAAAATTCACTTGATTATAAGCATGCTAATTGATATCTTGTCCTTATCCCACAGAGCGGAACATGGAAGGGTTAGACTTCCCATTAGTTTGTGCTGCCTCAGTATGAGCCATGCTGAGAGCCCACAGATGTCATTTGGTCTGCATGGTTCTGAAGCTGCCATGTATAGCTCTGCTAGTGCCAGGGCTGAAGTTAAGCTCCTGTCACTGTTCTAGCTTATATTCAAAGTAGTGATTTTGCTTTCTTAAAATTTTGAATTTCCATAATTTTTGAGTATGAAAACAACCTGGCCTTATGAAAAAACCCTTTTTAAAATATATATATTTTTTTATTCTTCCAATGCCATGAAGGTATGGAACTTCGAGATAATAGATACTGCTGATCCTGTGGATGACACAGGGTTATTGGAGGTGGAGCCTATGAGTGAACTTTGGATTGGCAAGAATGTCTGCCTGAATTTCATGACAAAAATTCATGACCACGGACAGCCCTTTTGGTATGCTCAGGTAAGACACACTCAGGTACATACATCCCTGTGGAGAAACACAAGATGAGGGAGGTGATGGTAAGTAACAGCAGGAGTCCATTACAAACCAGTGTGTATCTTTTTTGGTAGAATTCAATCTTCCTCTGGATATATAGAAAATCATCTTCTTATCTATCTATCTATTTATCTATCAATCAATCAATCAATCTACCTACCTACCTACCTACCTACAGATATTATTATTATCATTTTTTTTTTTTTTTTNATTGGATGAGATGATCCTTGCAGGTCCCTTCCAACTGAATTATGCTATGTTATGCTGTGCTGTGTTTTTAGTGTACATAAGTGTACACTAAAGTGTAAAAGTGTACTAAGTGTTTTTAGTGTACACAAGTGATGTGTGAGACTGGCATAAGGACAGGAGAATGCCAAAAGGTATTGTCCAAGTTCTATTGCCCCGAATTGATGGATGGGATTCGTAAGACCAACGTCATTGCATTTAGTCATTTCTGTTTCACAATGATAGGAGTTTTTAAGAAGTCACCATGTGCCGTTTTATTTCCAAATTGAGTCTGAAAATACTCAATTAATGCTTTTTCTTCTTCAGGATACAAGTGGAGCAATATGGAAGCTGGATTTGACTTTTTCGAATATGGTAATTTTGTTTTTTCTTTCTTCTGATTTCTTCAGTTCATTTGCAATAGGAACCATATCCTATTACATTCTGTAACTATACTGGTTGCATCTGCAATGAAATTTGTGTTTTATGAAGTTGCACAGTAGAAAATTTTAGCATTGAAACAGATACTTTATTTCATAAAAATTTTCAAATGTAATTGATTATAATGATTGTGCAGGATGATAAAGAGGAATTTGATTTTTGATTCCTGAAATTTCAGCTGCCAAATTCAAGTTACTTTAAAGAAGTTTGATTCTGATAAACTGGTAATGGAAGTTACACGGATGCAGGAAATGAGTTCAAGGAGTGTTGATATATCCTCTATAGATAGGTGTTTGAACCAATCCTTACTGTAGTCTTTAAATGACAGAAAGAACTAGAAAAAAACAAGGAGAAGATGAAACACACTTGTCATGTTTTATCCTACTAGTAACTAGTGTTGCTGCTGGAGATGTTTTTGATGGAGAAATAGATGACAGAGGTAAAATGGGGGCATTTAATTTTTGCTCTGGAACATACTAAAGTAAATGGGAACAATCCCTTGCAGGGAATAAAATTCTGATATGAAAAGTAAATCCAAAAAAAGTGGTCCAAGAAATTTATGGTAAATAAAACACACATACTATACAAACTAATGTAAAGAAAGGATAGCAAAGCCTGTAATTCCTTGGATGATGAAATGATTTCCCAGGCAGCATAAACCCAGACTGGAGAGCACAAGTGCTGAACACAGCAGAATTTCTCTTCTGTTTTGTGCCACAGACCCACGACCCAGAGCGCGTGTGTACCTTCCACTCTGGGAGGATTGAGGCTGTTGGTGTCTCTCCCTTTACCTGCCTGATGGCCACCACGGCTCTTGACCGTAAGTACAGTGTTCCTTTCTGCTCATGCCACTGCCGTTATTGGGTTTGAAGGGCAATGATGCTTGGTTTGGAACTACTGTGTTTTGTATTTGTGTGTTTGCTCTTGCAGAGTCACTTTACACACAGTTGTTATTCCTGGGATCAGTTCTTGAATACGTAAGGCAAATCATTAATGTTTTGAAACAATGCATTAAGACTGCTTCATCTTAAAAACCTGGGATTTTAGCAACAGAAGTTTTTAATGGGAAACTTCGTAAACTGTTTGTTCTGAGGGAATGGCTGAAAAGATGAAGACATCTGTTTTGAGTAACAGCTCTTATATTCAGAGCTGGGGATTAATAAGTGTTGGGATTTTTGTCTTGTAAGGAATTGCATACACCTCCAGCATTGTGTAAGCCATTGCAAATATTAATGTTTGTGCCTTTCTTAGAAAATGCAATAGCTATTATGCTCTCAACAACAGATAACATGTAATTATAGGCATATTCATTTAACTTGTATAAATATTGGTGTTTAGGCCTCTCACTGTTAGCTTTATTGTGCTTTGAAAGAAGAACTACTGGCCGGAACATTAACAATGTCATTTGCCCTGTGCAGAAAACACTACAAGGTCTTTTAACTCAATTCTTGTCTGTACTATCTTGTCATTTGTCTGTGTTATACAATGCACATATTCTTCTAGCCTGAAGACAAACTCCTACCAGTTGAGCAAACGACATTTCAGATGTATGCCAGCTGGAATGGAATTTTAGGCAATCAGTATGTGTGCCTACAAATCTGTTACTTTTCCCTCTGGTGAAATTGGATCTTCTGTGGACAATCTCCTATATTTTCCTCCCTTTAAATGTTTTCGTCCCTAGGCAGTCCCAAGTAGCCTATCATCTTTTCCTATGATGTCAGTACAGATTTTCCTTACAGTTCCTTACAGTGCCACAGTTCCATGCTTACTTGAAAATTACATGTGGATTGTCAGCATGGGACTTCTTATTACAACCCTCAGCCTCGACAACTCTTAGTTCTGTATAAGTTGAAGAGTGAAGAAATCATATGTTTTTTTCATGAGCACCATGCTAGCTGTGGTACTCTGTAACCATCAGTCATCTTTCTAGGCAGGCATTTTGTTACTCAAAAGAGTAAACACACATTTTATCCAGATTTTAATTCAAATAAATAGGCATTTCTCCATAAATCCTAACCTGTAAGTGCTATTGCAAGAAATAAGTTCTTACTGTCTCATTTCCACACAGGGTCAGTACGCATCTATGATTTTGGCAGCAACAGGCAACTGCGTGTAATCAAGTTTAAACAGGGAGGAACAGCGCTGACATGGGCACCGGCTATGGTGAGTTTTTCCTAGCATGTTAGCAAAAATTCATCAAGGAGCTTCGGAGCCTGCCAGCATCCAGAAAGCTGCTCACCAAACAAGACATTAGAGGCCACTTGTTAGGCCAGGGTGGAATTTACAGTAGCAGGATGTATATATAAGGTCATGGAGTAGTATGTTTGTATACAGTATGGTTACAGTTTAACTTTACTATGGATTATCAGGTATCCTACTTTGTGCCTTCCTAAGATTTTAAAATCAGATCTCAGTGTGCAGTATGGGAAGTAGTCTGAGTTTGTAGACTAACAGCTTCTATTTAACCCACGCAGAGCAATTGTCAATTAACATGAGTTAGTTAACACATTTTGAAATGACAGCCCAGGCAAATCACAAACATTTGGAGATAAATCATAAAAAACTGTTGCCAGAACTGATCATTTGTGGAGTGTGGAGTCTATCACTTTTAGACATATTTGCTAATTTTAATTAAAATAGGGTCTGGTTACATTCTTGAGAAAACGTATCAAGTCTGGTGGGTTAATTATGAGTAAATTTAGGAGGAAAATAATTACTTGAATGTTCAAGGTGAGGGTTCCACTGGGAGAGTGCCCTTATTTTATAAAAATAAATATTTTATAAAAATATAATTCTGGCCATGCAGGCTTTCAGAGATGCTGGTAAGTGGTGACCTGTACCATGAGGTATTATTCGTGAGGTAAGCTGTCTGCCACAGTAAATTGTACAGCATCACAAAACGGACTCAGTTCAGTTTTATGAAAGTTGTTACTAAACCCAATCTGAAAAACAAATGGTATTTATTCTCTCCAGCTGCATTTAAAATCCCATTAGATACTCAGACACAGTTTAAAGTGTGCAAATGTATTGAAAATCTGTGCTAGTAATCTAAGAAAACTTGGTCCAACATACTTTGAAGGATCTGTATGCCATAATCTCCTCATAGGCAAGCTAGCAGTATACTTGTTAGATAAGTGAACATCGACAAGTCAGCTTGTAATTGACTTCAAGACACTATCATGTATGGCAAATACCAGCCTAATCCACAAGTCTAGCTATACCCAGCAAAACACAGGCCTGTTTCCGCTAACCTTCATCACAATTCAAGCCTGTCTTAATTGCTAGCAATTGGCTTACCTACAGGACTTATGGTAAAGACTCCTCCTTCTTTCCATCTCAAGTAGCTGTCCCTGTTGACTCCGGTACTTTACATGGAGTCAGCCAGACCTAAGCCTGTGCCCTGACCTCTTCAAAAATCATACTTACATTTGGTGCCCCATATTATATTCAGGGTAATATAATTCCTCTTTTGAATTCCAACTCTTCTCCTTAAGAAGCTACTGATTTATCTTTATGTCAGTATGAATTATCTCTTCCTCAGACATTACAACCACATGTTCATTAGCATTTTCAGTCTCAAGGGCATGTTATCACTAAAAAAACCAAAGCACAATCCAACCCAAAAAATAGGCCCTGGTCCTCTCTCTTCTTTATGGTAGCATATTAGAGAGAATAAACAACATTTCCCATGTATGAAATATTCTTTGTGCTTTAGCAACACTTCCATGTAAGGTGAGTTACAGGTAAACACCAGAGCAGGTGCCATATGGATTATTCTTCTAAGCTCTCGGATGTACACTGTGATTTTTTTCTTCATTTCACTTAAAGGTAAATCCTGAAGGAGGTCTGATTGCTGTGGGGTTTGAAGATGGTGTTGTCCGCCTAATTGAGGTTTATGATCCCAGACTGCTGCCTGGTCATGCCGAACAGGCCAGTGAGAGTGTAGAGATAAATCTGAAACAAGTTTTCAAACCTCATTCTGCTGCAGTTACAGCCTTGGCATATGAACGAAAGGGACGTGTGTTTGCCACAGGGGTATGTAACATTTAGTTTGGTTATTTTTATTAAGCCACAAATGTAGAGCCTATTTAAAGAGATGAGGTGAAGTTTGTTTACTGACAACACAGTTTTACTTCTGTCGCTGCTGTTGATTGCTTGTTGTAGTTCTCTGTGCTGGGAGAAGGATCTGTTTGCACTCATATCTGTTTTTTCTGAAGGAAAACACCCATGCAACTCACACAATTCATTTTGTGAATTACTGGGCTATTTAGTGTGAATTCTGTAATCCCCTTTGAAGATGGATTTGGTTCATTTTGGAATTAATTTAGTAGGATCTTGGAATTAGTAAAAGCAAGTCCGTTGATACACCACATTGGCAGCAATCCACCTGCGAATCAGCACTGCTTGGCCTTACCACAGGGTCAGTCAGTCAGTTTGTCATTATGCCTGCTAAGTCTTTGAGATGATTTCCAGTTAATGTGGTGTCTCTTTTTAAAAGCTAGTCCTTAGCCATGATCATTTGCATTTGCAGTTATATATATGTTCCTTGAGCTGAATTGCATTTCACTTAATGTAGGATTTAAGCTACAGTGAATCATGTTGTGTACCAGTTCTGGATTTTCTTGTTATCTGGGGAAATCAGCTTGTGCTGTCTTATCTGAAAAATCAGGGCTGAGCCTGAGATTTAAAGGAGCTCCTGGGGCAATGGGCAGAAAGCACGTGGCTGGGATGCCAGAGGAGGCCCATGAGAGCAATTAAGAGCGATGGGTGCAACATGTTTCTTGAAGCAACATGGGCAAGATTTTTATTTCCTCCCAGTAATTATCATGGAAATCCAGTCCTAACTTCCCTTGTTAAACCACAAAAATAAATGGAAGTATGTGCTTATGTCATAGCCACCACAAGAAACCAGGCACAGCAACACTTAGAGTCTTTTGAATTTTTGTTCAGCTTTGATTCAGTCATCATCTTTGTTTGTTTGTTTGTTTTTCCTCAGAGTAAAGACAAAACAGTTTTCTTTTTTGCTGTTGAGGATGAATACAAGCCAATTGGATTCATCTGTGTCCCTGGGCCTGTACAGGCATTACAGTGGTCTCCACCTTCTCATGTGAGTAATACATACTTGTTTTCTTTCCTTCTCTGCAGTGTTAAAATACCATTTTGAAAAGAACTTCCAGTGAAAATAGATGAAGATCCATGACTCTAGCCCTGTTCTCTATAGACAATACAACCAATGTTTTGCTACTTTGTTCTTCGTGCTGCTTCAGCGTGAGAGATTCTAACAGGTTCTGTGTAGCTGTATTTCTGGTTCAGTCACTATGGACACATTTTGGGTTTTGGATAATGAAAACCACAAGATTCTGGTTTGCTTTTTGAGCCCTTGACTTGAAGAAACAATCTTATTCCTTAGCTTTTGGAAGGTCTTATTCTCTTTGACAAACAAGTTATTTGGGCATTATTGCCTGTGACTCTTGTCCATATTAAAGCAGGCTTTTGCAAAGCATTTTGACCACATTAAGCAAGATTTTGGGTGTTTCTTGAAATTCACATTCTGTGTTTGAAATGTGTCAGGACGTATCGAAACAGATTCTTGCTAATATTTGAAAGTGTTCTGGGGTTAAGGTAACATCTGACATTTTGTTTGGTCCAGTATCCTTATTTAGAGGAGGCACTATTCATTATATTTAGATGCTGACAAGATACATTTTAGAGGTGCATAGTGGCAAAGTGTTGGTATTTCCACTTGTTAATTGGAACTGCTAAAAACCGTGCTGGCAAAAGAAGTCTTGCTGGTATGAATTCTATCTTACTGCAGAAACAACAGATCTTGATCTGATAGTTGCATCTTGAGTCCTTTCCTTGAAGACAAGGTACTCTCCCTTACTAAAAAAAGCACCTGTAGTGTCTTGGATATGTTAGATTCTGCCTGAGTAATTTTGTCTACCAGTATCTGGCCTCCACTGCTAGATGGGAACACTTGCTTAACACGGTGCCAGCATCTGTGTCACACTACTTCTTTGTATCTTGTTTTAAAGAAGCACTTTGGTGATTGAATACATTACATTTAATGAATGCATTTTTTAACTGAGATCCTATAGACACAGGAACCATATCATTCCTAGTTAGGGTTTCCATAGCAACTCTAATATGCCCTCTTTGCACATTTTTAGTGATGGGTCGGATAAAATACACCTCTCTCTCTTTTCTCCAGAAAGCTTATGAAAACTGAAATACAGACTTGTCTTTTAAAATCTCAAAACACTGAATAATTATTACCCTCACCTTATCTATTCTTCCTAACTTGCATTTTAAGGGACTCATCAGGTAGCAGCAAAAAACAAACAAACTGAAAGGTAAGTAGCACTTGGCAAGACTCTGAGCCAAGTCTTCATGATATAAAAGATTTATTAGTATGGAAATATATGAAATTATCAACCCAAAACCTCTTAATTCTTAAGTCAAATCTGTCTTTTAATTTAACCAAATTTTCAAAATACCGTCATGCTGCTTTCAAGCTAAGCAGTGTCAGAATTATACCTGGTTTGGACACAGCAAGATTTCTTCAATGCCTTAGCTTTGCCTAGCATAAAAGAAGTTCACTGATTTCTGATGTCCATTTAAAAGTGTCCATTGAAATAAGAGCACAGGTGAGTGTGGCTGGAGTTTGGCTTTGTGCCTGTGCATCTGCTGACTAATTTTTCCTCCCATTTGTCTCAGTTCCGTTTATACATCTGCCCTATATTTGTATTCCTTGTGTTTTTGTACAGGACAAGAGCACGCTGCTCATCCTTTGTGAGAATGGCTTTGTTGTGCAGGTTCCTGCCCCTCTCCCTGGGAAGCAGGATACAGTGACCACCTATCACATAAAAAACCTGCCAACACAGTACTTCCATTTTTATAGTATTAAATCGCGAATCAAGGTAAGAAACTCTCCTGCGGCAGAATTTCATCTTCTTCATTGTGCCAGGTGACGAAATTACCCAAAAGAGTTTCTAGTCCCCGTATTTCATCATAGGGTTTTTTTCTAAGCTCCTTGAAAGGGAGTGCCAGGTAGAAGCCATTTGTGGCTTGAAATTACAAGTTCGTTTCAGTTTATTCAAACAGAACCTATGTGACACTGAAAGCATGATGTGAATTTTGAATATAATTAGAAGAGGGCATTAGAGAAAGGGAAAGGTAGTATTAGTGCATTAGTTATTATTTTAATTTTGGTAATTTTCACAAAAAGAATATTTCTTGTGGTTCATGCCCTATAGGAAATTCCTTTGAAAAATTATAAAACCTGCATGTAGTCACCTTGAGGCAAACAGGAAACATCTCCTTTTTTTTTTAGCAGTATTTCTGATTTTTAAAAAATGTTTTAAATTTACAGGTGTGTGTTTCATTTCTGAATGACAGTATTTAAAAAGAATATGTGGGGCCAAAGGAAAAGGCTTATGCCAACTCACAGCTCTAGTTAATTCCATGAAACTAAAAAGCAAGCTGATGTTAGGCTCAGGAGGAGAACTCCAGGGAGCAGGCTCTCAGTTCCATCTTCAATCCACCACAATCCAACAGCCTCTCTGGTTCTGTTGTTAACCTGTGATTTCTCTGCCTTGTCTGCTAACTGTTCCTGTATTACTGAATGTCAGGCAAAGCTTCATTTCATGTTACAACTTGGAGGAAGTCAGCATTGAGGAGAAAGATCTCTAGGTGTTTTTTCACAGCAATATCCATAAGAATGATCACAAAGCATGCATATGAAAGGAAAGATTAAAAGAATGTGTGTAGAGTTTTGTTTGTTTTCTTTTTTGTTGGTTTGTTTGTTTGTTGGTTGGTTTTGTTTTGTTTTTTTTAGTCAAATGAGAGGAATAGTGTTGCGAAACACTCTAAACTGCTAAAAATAAAAAATGTTTCTACAGAGGGAAAGAATATTAATTGCTCTCTTTTTCCTCTGGAAATAGATCAATAATTAATAAGTTACAACAAGGACGTTTTAATGCTAGGAAAGATTTCTCACAGTAGGGGTGGTGAAGCACTAAAATGGTTTTTATAGTCTGTAGAATCCCTAGAACAGGAGATTTTTAAAAGGTAAACCAGACAAAGATCCACTGATAATATTTAAGTGTTTGCTGATTTGCCTATCTAATATCTTCTTAGGTATTTTAGAGAATGTTTGATACTTCCTTATTCTACAGTAGGCTTGAAAAGAAGGGAGTTTTAAAGTTTGATAAATCTTTCCTTCATTGTTCAGAAGAAGTAAAGTCCATTACAGCTTCTCTCTTTTGCTCTATACCAATGATGCACTAGAACTTGTTTGAGTTCAGCTTTTCAGTGCTTTTCTTTCTCCACGGAAAGCAGGGGACAGGACTTAGGATTTCTGCAGGAGTAAGCATAATGGTGAAGATTTGAAATAATCTTTGAGGAAATGTTGAAGTCTGCTTGTCATTTGGAATTATTTCTGTTTCAAAGGACAAAGAGTAAATACTTCAGAGGAGGGAAATGGGGGCATTTCACTGTAGAGTCCCATGAAGTCTGGTTGATCTCTGCTTAGCTGACAGGAAAGAGATTTCTGTAGATATTCTGTATGTATAATGCCAGGACCACCTTGGATTTCATTTATGAGACTCCTTCAGTCAGTGATGTGTGGAGTGCCTTGGTGTCATGTCTCAGTGTTTCTCTGCTTGTTGTAATAGCTGGAAGAGGAGATTGTACGGAGAGAGAAAGAAAAGCAGGAGAAAGAGAAAGCAAGGCTTGAATGGATAAAGCAGCAAAAGGAGATGGGACTTGAGATAGAAGAAACTACAGAGGAAGAACCTGAAGAAGAACCATTACCACCTCTCTACATACCAGAGGAGCCCAGTCCCATCCTCTGTGGCTTTTATTCAGCACCAGGAAAATTTTGGCTTTCCTTGGTAAATCAGTTTTTACTTCATGTTGATGGGATTGCATGATGTGCCAACCTTTCCTTTTGAAACCTGCCATCTCTAGGACATCGAATTGCTTTCATCCTTGAAAATTTCAGTGTTTTTTGTGAAGTAAACCAGTAGTGCCACTCCAATTCAGATTGTTTGGTAGATTTTCGGTAGGTACCCCTCTTGGTGGTGCCTGAATGGGCACAAAGACTGAGCTGTTCCCTCACAAGCAGAAGGTGGAATTTTAACAAGGTGGTAGAGTGGCTTGTAATGCCAGTGATCGTGACAGACTTCTGTCCATGGATAAATAGGATCTCTAGGTGTTTGGAAGTAACATTTTCTAACCTATCACAGATCCTTAAGAAAGGAAGAATTATTCTGAAGTTTGCATTTACCTGGTCAGCTGCTTCAGTTTTCTTTTGTCACCATTTCTTTATGCTCCTTCTCTTCTTCAGGGTGGGTATGACTCAGGGTTTCTCTATCACTGCGAATTCTCACATAATGATGAAGACGACCCTGAGCAGAGAAAAGATGAACCCTTTGAAGTGATTCCTATGCAGGACACCAACGACAATCCCATTCACCGAATCTCCTTCTGGTAAGACACTGTAATGTTACAAATAGCTCTGGGATAAAGCTTGATGAAATTGAACTTGGAAGGGAGGATTGTATGCTCCTTTGTCCCTTTTCAATTGTGGCTCAACTCTAGTATACAGAAACTCTCTCCGGTTTTCCTGGCGCTGAGTTTCACTTAAAATTCCTCATGGACATAGCTGGGCCATGTGTCTGACAAAATAATTTAAAAAGATCTTCAAGGATGAAAAGGTCTGATTTCTAAGTAAGTATTGATTAGGACTCAACCATCCTAGATTGTAGAACTCCAGGAGAACCCTTAGAAGTCCCTGCATATAGTGATCACCAGAACAGCAGTTCTTTATCATAGTTAACAAAGACAATTAGACCAACATGGAGAGGTCAGTCCATCCCTCTTGTGCTAAGAATATAGGCTTCTTGGGACATTCTGTGATCTGTATGAATGAAAAGGGTGGATTCTTTTCAGACTCCCAGTATTGGGTTCCCTGTTAAGAGTAGGCATGTTCTGCATCAAAAGGAGGCAGGTTTAATTCAGGCTTTAATCTACTGCTGGTTGCATCCACCACCATCTGTACTAAATGGGGAGCAGCGAGGAAAAAACTGCTTTTCTAGCTTTTAACTTGGTGTCTGCTACACTGCCCAACTCAGGGCTGAGATAGTTCTACAATACCTCACAAGTACTGGAATGTTCCTGAGCAGGCAGTTAGCCGAGAAACATTTTGTAGTAGAATCACACATACTTTAAATGGTCCAAATATTTTGCTTCCAGCTTCCAAACTTGGGAAAGTGACTTCTATTAATCTAGATTAGCTCTTTTCGTATTTTGAGCTTGCTAGTTAGAAGTTGCTGCTGTTACTGTTTCTTGTTGTTTATTTAACAGTACCAGCAGCCCCCTGATGTTCTGTGGGATGCAGGATGGCTCACTGCGTGCTTATCCTCTCAAGGATAAAGACGTCTCAGTGGATGCCCTGAAGGACTACTGGTACCTGAATGTACATGACAATGATTATGGGCAGATCCAGGGGATCTGTTGTAGTCATGATGATCGGTGTCTGATTACCTGTGGTGGAGATGGAAACATTTTTACATTCAACATCTCGTTAGAGGAAGAGCTTCCAGAAGAGCTTCCAGAAGAGCTTCCGGAAGAGCTTCCCGAAGAACTTCTCGAAGAGCCTCCCAAAGAGCTAAAAGTCATAATCCCCCCTCCTAGGGTAAGTTGGTACCCTCTTTCACTGAATTAGACCTATTTGGTATGAAAGTACCCAGGTGGGCAAACATAGTTCAATTATTTTTCTTAAAGATCTTTCATAGCAAAAGCTGAAGTTTCCCAAACAATTTAGAAGAACAGCTCTTGCAAAACATTCCCTAATAAATGGGCTCTGTGACTGCACTGTTCCTTCTCAGTGTTTTGTGGTTTTCTCCAAATAAACATAGTATGTGTTGTTCATATGTAATATTCTACCAGTGTTTTCCCACTCAGAGGTGTAGTCATGCCTATTCCTAGAATGAAAGAATTGCAAGGATTTCTCATACTTCATGCCTTCCTTGGGTTTAATTCCAGTAAAGTTTGATTCTGCTCTGGATGGGGATTCTAGAAATACTGTTGGAGAATACCAAATGTGTAGTTTCTCCATACATTCAGTACCATTCATCTAAAATTCACAATGGATTTTTTACATTTACAAAATAGCCCAACAGGATGCTGATCCTGTTGCTCTTTCATTCTTGGACAGCATTAGTAGTAATGAATTTACAGGTGTCCTGGGCTCACTGTAGAGCTGATCACCTCTAGCATGTTTGAACAGATGACACTGGAACTCAGATACAGTTCTACTGACAATGCACAAGAAGAGGGATGTCAGCTCCTCCACTAAAAATGTTCAGACTTTACTGAATTTTTAAAAAGTCTTAAGAATGTCTGAATTAAATAAATATAACTTGAAAGAAGCAGCGAGAGCTGCTGAATAAAGAAGTGCCATCATGCACAATAAATATTACAGTAGACATACATTCAGCAGAGTTTAAAAATCTTGAAAGTGTCAACATAAAACTGTCAAAATTAAACTTTTAAATATATTTTAATACTGGTTGGTAACTACATTTTGAAGGATACTTGACAACAGAGACAGAGGAAATTGTGATTTTGGTCATTCAGCTAGTTGGAATCCTTTACCAGTATGACAAGAATATATAGCACTGAGAATAGATTCAGAGTTATTTTCTCTAAGTGAATGATTAGAACCTTTGATATCAGAGCCTTGCTAGGTCCAGCATTACGAGAAATGATTAATATACGATTATAAAGCATATATACAGATTTATAGTTTTGAATATGCAAGTAGCTCTATATAAAGACCTTTATGGTCAGTTCTATTGTTCAGGCTAACAACACTGCTTAATGACCATCCTAATAGAGTTTTTTCCTTTTCAAAGTATATCTTCATTAAGTATCTATTCTAGTTTTAAGTCATGTGGAAGATTTTAAAAATTCTGTCTTCATTAAACTTAATGAGATTCTTAGAGAATCAAATACAAATCATCTGAAACTAATTGAGTTAAATTACAGATCAATTAAGTACGGCTAAATTGTTGGGTGATAGTCCCCCCTCTTTTTTCAGAGCATGATTGCCTAGGGAAATGAGGCTTGTGCTACTGCAATGTCCATCCATCTGTCATTCTTCACAGCTAATAATTGTGAATCCATTATGCACTCAGCAGAAGCCAACCAGATTAATTACACATGTAACTTGGAATTAGCCCAGGACACACTGACTCTTGTCAATGTGGCAGTGAGGGGAGACAAGAGAATTGGGTCTGGGGCATAGAGAACCAAAGATGTTATGGGACAGAGTGAAGTTAGGAGAAGCAATGATATAATAATTTATGCCAGTGGGGAGGTTATAGGATTTGTATTCTCTGTCTCTAAGAACTATGTTTCATTAGTTCTTTTACATATAAACCAGCTTCATTGCTTTTTCTGCTTGAAACATTACAACCTGATATTTAAGGCCCAGATAGTAATATTGAAAATCAAGATTTCTTTTGGTTTTGTAAGAGATGGTGGGAGCTCTGCCTTAATATTTATAAAAGCTTTACTGTCTTTTGAAACTATAACTGCTTGTTTAAAGACAAGACAATATTTTTATTCCAGACTGGTCTTGAGAAGGAGAAGGCTACTGAAGACATTAAGGATCCTGATGCCTACACGTAAGAGATGCTTAGATAGTGATGACAGATTTTCAACTGTTGGTAGCTCTTTCCTCAGCCCATGTATTTCTTTTTGCCTACAAAGAGGAGGCAGAAGTTGATCACCCTGAATTTGGGTCATCTCTTTGTTAAACACACAGTTTTTTCAGCATTTCCCTCTATTTCGTCTACTTTTCTCTGGCAGTAATTCAAATATTGTACTATGAGACACTTAACTTCAGACTGCAAAGACAAAAAAAGGTCAAAGTCCCTTGATGTTAGGAATGTACAAATATACAGGAAGATGATTCCTTTCTAAGTTACCTTAAGAACCATTGAGTTCACTGGGAATTTAAGACTGTCAAGGCAATCTGAAAGGTCATATAAACTGTAATCTTTCCTCTCTTGCATTGAGATAATACCATTTCCTTTTTATGCATTTTCAGTATTGAGGAATACAGGCAGAAAAAGGAGTTTGAGCGGAAAATGGAGGAAGCTGAAGAAAAGAAAAATAAGAAAAGGGAGGAGTTAAGTGCACTGAGACATGACTTTTTTTCTCTCCTTCAAAAGAATCAGGAGTTGCCCAAGCATATGCAGTTGCACAGAGAGGTACACCTGGCTTTTATGAGGGTCGTTTACCTTTAGAGGCACCTTCTTCTAAAATGTTGCTACATATCATGTTGGGGCCAAAGATGTCCAATACTTTGGATTAAGGTAGTTTTAGGAATACATAAATTGCTGGGACTTCTGAATCACAGCTGAATCAACAGCTGATGATTTGTGCCAATTACGAAGCACAGGAGAAAAAAGTGGTTCTCTGTGGAGATAGCTTCTGAAATAAAGGATAGTGTTAATGTGCATGGAACTATGGCACCTAGGTAAAAATATTTATTATCAAGACCTGGTAGCCAAAATAATGTGTTGCTGGGTTTTCCATCTTCCTGCAGGAGTTTGAGATAAACCGTAGGATCTACGAGGAGCTGGATAGGCAGACACTACAGAGAATCCAATCAGTGCAAAAGGAGCTGGCTTGGGAGCAGGAGAAACAATTCATTGGACTGCAGAAACTACAAACACAGTAATTACCACTTTTCTACTACTTCTCTCCCTGATCTTCCATGGGGCTTATTGTCTATGAAGTTGTACCTCCCACAAGGAAAAAGAATGTGATTTTTTTTCTCTCTCTCGCTCTCATATAATCAATATTTCATCTGTTCTGTTATGATTCCGTTCTTACTTTACTTGGCACATACACAAGAGTGTATGTTCATATTTATTTATGTGTAATTACTCCTATTGAATCTTTGGTAAAAATGCAGATAGTCAAATGAAGGAAATGACTCCATTCTGATTCACTTCTATATAAAGAAAGCTGGTTGAGACTGTTTGCCTGGGGTCTTGCCTGTACGTTCAGTAAGAACCAAGAACTCTTACTGGAATGCAGAAAAACAACCTGTGAAATGAACGCCTGTTTTTAAGACATGTTGCACGTCTGTCAGATACTTTAGTGTCATTGCTAACACAATGTGTTCTATACAATTTGAAGTTGTGAAACAAACTTTCTCAAGAACACAAGTTTAAGCATGAGGTGCATTTTGCATTGGTTTTCATAAATCTAGGTAAGAGCAAAAGATAAATTAATAAAATAAATACACAATAACAAAAACACCTTAGGCACACAGAATATGTGACTGGGAAAAAGGTTAGAATGAGCGTGTTTTTAATTAGTCCTTAATGGAAGAGGAAAGTTATTCTCATGAGGAACCTGGTGTAAGTTTCAATATTGGGAAAGGTCTTAATGTGTTCATTCTTGAGCATCTCCATTCCTAGACTGGATAAAAGTTGATAGATAGTGTCAGATGTCATCATGCTATGCAATTACGTACTGACTTGTGGATTTACATGTAATGATTGCATGTGCAATAACTAAACTACACTATTCATGCCCTTTTGGTCAAAGGAAAATGGTATGTTGTGCCCACTGACATCAGACAGTTCTGTCTAATTTGGTATTCCAGGTTTCGGAACTCTCTGGAATTTACTCTCATTGTTCATGCTATTCAAAGCAGTCATCAGATTTCCACCTACAGCCTTCTAACAACGTCTGAGGAATACGCCCCAGATGAGAAACACGGGGACAGCAAGTGGGCGGTACTTAAAGAGAAGTGGACAGCACTTAAACAGGCAGAACGAGCAGAAGCAATGAAGATCCCCAGAGACACAAGCTCTGTGCGTAGAGGTAATGATAACCATTTAAATCTTTCAGTAATAGGGTTTCTGTCTTTCATCTCAGTTTGTTTTCCTGAGTCCAAGATAAAGAAATACACTTGTAAGCGCAGGTCAAGAAATACAGCTGTGGTGTGGTTTTTTAGTACCTACATACAGAGTAACACTCATACATTGTTTTCCATGTTTAGGTCAATGCCAGCAATTGTCTGTCAGCCCCATGGGTAGAATGTGACTAAAAGTCAAGTTGAAGACCCTGAATATTTTCAGAACATCCACTGCAATAGAACTACCCTGATTTACATCAGCTCTAGAGGAGCTGTCTGAGGGAGTTTCCAGTAGCTGGGACTGCACTGTGCTGTGTGGTATTTACATCTTCACATGGTTATTTTTTGTTTCAGAAAGTGTGGTTTTTGAGGATGAGGAAAAGCTGGAGACACCGGAGGACCGAAAGCCAACCACGCGTTATATAGAACACAGACATGAGAAAATCAGAAGAATTGTTGAGAAATATGATGCACTGAAAGCCAAGATCATGAAGAGGAGGGCAGAGTGGCATGAACTGTGAGTCTTGAACTGGACTCTGTTCTCTTTTAGTTCTGCTTCTTGTCTGAGGTCAAGTAATGCTATTTAGCTGTCCTATGGCACTATAATTTCTCTGCTTAGGTTTTTGTATTCCCAAGGGTTGTAATTAAAACAGATGAATTTTCATATATCTCTAAGTCTCAAGAGAGCATTAGAATATATTTAGTTTCTATGGTTCATCTAAAATATTATCAAATGTGAATTTAGCTAGGTAGCTACATTTTCAGATAGGGAGTAAAATGTGTCTACATCAATCATGACTGAGAGACACCTACACCATTGCAATCAACTCTTAGTGAATCCTGCCAGCACCACATGGAGCAAACACTGTAACAGCTGGGTTAGGTCATCAGTGTTAGCATCTCAGCCATTATGTGAGTGTTTGTGATATGCCTTCATGCTCCATGCTGGCCTTTATCTTGAGAGGCAAGAAAGGTGGACAAGACATCTTCCACAGAATCACAGAATGTCCTGAGTTGGAAGGGACCCACAAGGATCATCGAAGTCCAACTTCTGTCCCTGCACATAGCAGCCTCAAGAGTCACAATCTGTGCCTGAGAGTGTTGTCCAAATGCTTCTTGAACTCTGTCAGGTTTGGTGCTGTGACCACTTCCCTGGGGAGCTGTTCCAGTGCCCAACCACCCTCTGGGTAGGGAACCTTTTACTAATATCTAAGTCATATCTTTGAATAACCTCTTTGTCAAGGCAGGGTTAGATGGGGCTTTGAGTGACCTGGTCTAGTGGAAGGTGCCCCTGTCCATGGCAGGGGCATTGGAATGAGATGATCTTTAAGGTCCCTTCTAACCCAAACCACTCTGTGCTCCTGGAAGTACAGAAGTTCTTCCTTAGGAGATGAATGACAGGGAATGGGACCAATGTAGAGTCAGAATACAAAGCTTTTAAGGTCATTGAGTGTTTAACGATGTAGAGTAGGTATTGTGTGCTACAGGCTGGTGGATTGCTGATGTGTGGCTCCCTGAAACTGATAGCAGCATGTACTCACTTAACCCAGAACTCAGTCCAACTGTGAAGGTTTAAACTTTCCCATGGCACAGCGGTGTTTTAAGAGTTCTTAGGGGAAAAAAATCTGGGATTTTCATTTAAATGTGCAAGGATATTCTTTCCAAAGCAGCCATTCTTTTCTGAAAGAGGTGTATCAGTCTTTCACCTCCCAAATTTTGCTGCACAAGTCAGAGGGTATGAAATGACTGTTTGTTCATTTGTATGCTTTCTGTCTTAAAGTTCAGCTTTATTTTGTACCTACCAGATACAAGAGCAAACCTAAAGATAACTATGAGAACTCCGAAGATACTGAGGAGATCAAAGAAGAACGGGCGAATATAGGGTGTTACAGGCTGAAGACTGCCACTGACTACACACTCACTGAACACGAGCGAGTGAACACTGAGAAGAAGATGATGCAGCTTGCATCCCTGGAAGAGTTGGTATGTAAAACTGTGTATATTGCCCTGTTTTTGAGGGGAAGTGAGGATAGTGTATTAATGACTGACTAAATTTTTTGAAAGGAATTCAAAGTGAGTGTGGGAATAGGCCTTGAAGGACAGACTGCAGTTTTGAGTAAGTTTTAGTTACAAATGAGCCCTTCTTTTGTGAACTATCTTGTGCTTCACCAAACCCAAACCTAAATCAATCCAGGGTGGCTCTTTATAAACAAGAAAGAGAATTTACCTTTACTAGTACTTCAGCAGGAACACCTGTCTTTTTGAATTATAAGCAAGTCTTATAATCTAGTAAAACATTGAGCTAAATAACCCCTGCCATGAAATACCTTTACAAAAACAGGGATGTGACTGAGGACAAGTGTTCTAGTGTGGCCTCTCCATATTTGCGCTTTGGCAATCACTGCTTCTGGAGTTGGAATCTTGCTGAGAAACCAGATCTTTTGGAGCCACCTTGCTGTGGTAGAACTCCTACAGCTACCACATATCTTTTAACCACAAAGACATAATAAGTTCAAATGCTGTGCAATATCTTTGTTGCTTTCCTTGTGACTTCTTCCCCCCATCCTTCTCATAGAAATGTTTTTTCGTTGTATTTGGCTGGAGTGCAAAAGAGTGACACTGGATAACTTTGACAGCGAGGTCTAAGCATTACAGAAGCAATGCTACAGTCTCAGGGGATTTGTTGGATCATTTTAATCTCGTGCTTGAGCTTCAGCTCTTTACTGTAGTGCTGATGCTACCAGATATCCAGTGATTAACCTAACTCATTAGGACAAACAAAGGGAATAGTTCTTGTCATAAATTCTGGGTTTATACAGATGAGGAATTCCAGTTGCTTCTGGTGGGTGGTATGTTATTTCCTTTTATAAAGATCAGAGAAGCTTCTGCCAAGTATATTAATGATAGATCACATTTAATTATTACTTCACATAAAAAGAGTCAACTAATACAGTGTCCCCTTATCACAGAATGATTGATAATCCTAATGTTAACCTTCTTGTGTTGGGGATGACTACTTCTTCTGTTGGAGAATCCTAATAAAATTGTTTTTTCTTTGCAGATCCGTAAGATGAAAATGAGTATGAACAAAGAGATTGTGTCTTTGCGGGATCGCAAGGCTTCTATTATTGATGAAATCAAGGGTTTAGTGAAAGAATTGAAATCCATACAGGCAAGCTTAGATTTATCAGAACATCTCCCTGTTCCGCCGATCCCTCAGTTACACCCAGATGAGGTTCCTGAAAAAGTAATTGAGTACAACAGTGATGTCCTCCTAAAGTTCAAAGAGGAGCAGGAGGCCAAGGCAAAGCTCAATGAACCACTGGAAGGGTGTCCCTCATCTCGTGCATTTAGGCATGTGTTTCTTCAAACTCCTCCAGTGGAAGAGGATGATGCCATGGCACAGGCTGGAGATGAATCAGATGTGGTCACAGAGGAGCAGAAGGATTTTGAGATGGAGAAACCAGAGCCAACAGAAATGGAACTGGAAATTTTAAAGAGGGAGAAGATAAAAAATCTATACTTGCAGGAGACCTTGATTAAAAAGGTAGGAAACTGAAAGCTATTTTTGTCAGATTAAAAAATCCCTCTGGATCATAAATGAATCCAAAACCCCTTCTGTCTCAGGATTGCAGCTACTCTTGCCTTTCTGCAGTTCAGGAAAATGCTAACTGTTGCAAATTTACAGTGTAAATCAGTATAAATCCATAACTATGACCTGTGTTCTGACTATTATCACTTGAAAAACAGGTCTTAGACTTCTTATTGATTGTTTTATGAAACTATGATCTTAATGGCCAAAAAAAAAAAAAAAAAAGACAAGTAAAATGTTAGACATAACTTGAAAAATTACAGAGTTAGAAAAGGAGCATCACTACAACTTTGTAGATTCATGATGATCTCAGCTATTAAACAACTATAGTCTCAACTTTATGGTCTCAAAAGTTACTTTGTAGGATTAGAAACGGTACAAAAGAGAATAACCAAAATGCTTAGTCACGGAAAAGATTCTTTGAAAGGTGCAGCTAAGTGGATAAAGTATCTTTGGCCTGCAAAAAAGGCAACTGAAATGGTTGTAGAGATGTGATAAAATTCTGAATAGCATAGAAAAGGAGAGTGGGAATCATCTCTTAAAAGAAGGAGAGATATCAAATGAAATGGTCACATAGAAAGCTTGAAGCACGCAAAGGAAATAGTTTTCATATCCAACAACAGCTAAGCTTTGGAACTCAGTGCTAGGATGTGGGGGAAGCTATAATTTGATAAAGTCTGGAAGAAAAATCCACTCAAAGCTGTTGAACACAAGCACACTGCTTCAAGCTCAGGATGCCCGTAAGTCAGAGTTTAGGAGGGTACAGAGAGCAGTATACCAGAGGTGTGCCACTGTTCACGTGTTTGCTCCATTTCTTAGCACCTTTTCTTTATTTCCTTCTACTGCCCATTGATTCTTTGGTCTGCCTCAACACAGACACCCTTGTGTTTATGTGTTAGAAGGTTTTTAGGGAATACCCAAATTCTGCTGTGAACATCACATATCTATAAGTTAATGTTAGCAGCTGCTAGTACTGATTTAGCTGTAAATGTCTAAGGGAAGGGCTGGCAGCTACTTCGAAAAAAGTCTGTCAAGGCAGAAGAGTTATTTATTGCTGCATCTGGGATTGTTACATAAACTACTGTAAACTACAGACCACTCTAAAACATTCTAGGAAGAGTAAAATACTTCAGGGATGGAGGGGATGCAGTGAAAGATTCCTGTGAAGCCCTGGTGATTCTTTTACTACTGTGCTGGGAGCAAAGACGCATTTGGGATTAACTTTGTCTTTCTAAGTGCTTCAGTACTCTCTAGGAAATAGCATGTCTGAGTTGTTGATTTGGCAGAGACATTTTTCCCCTTCTGCTCCTAGCTTTGCATGTTTAACTGCACTGGTAAAACTTTTCCTGTTCCTGATTCAACTCTCCTGTGCTCCAGATCAACACACTGGTGATCAACTTCGATGCTGAACTTCGCCTTTTGCGGCACAAGAAACTGAAGATGGATAGGCAGATGAAAAGTGCTGATCTGCGCTGCATCACATGCTGTGATGAGCTGATAATCCTGAAGAAACTTGAGGTACATGAGAACCTTCTTGAGGAGCAAATTTGTGCCCTCATCAATGAACAGGAGGACGTACAAGTAAGTAGGCCATGTGTACCATTAGTTTAAATTTAACAGTACCATTAATGCACGGCTTGAAACAAAAGCAAACCATAAAGTAAATGGTGGCATCCCTTGGCTTTGTTTGAGCACTGATCCAGTGACTAATGCTCAGTTTTGAGAAACAGGAAACGCTTGATGATCAGCCTACTAGGATGGTCACTTCTAACTTCCAAAACTTAATTTTTTAATAATCTTAACATTTGTATTTTAATAGGTCCTTCATGATATGGCATAAGTGACTAATCACATACTTTAAGAACATACTCCTAGGTGATGCTTGATTGAACCATGGGTTAAAAGAGAGAAACACAAGTTTTGCATTTCCACATCTTCACAGATGCATCCTATATACATACACATGGGTTGTACCTTTTAACTGAACTAGTTTTTTGTTTGCTTAGTCAAAATTGAAGAGCTGCCTTGCACAAATGGAGGACAGAAAGTGTGAGATTGTAATGCTTCAGGAACGTGAGAAAGCTCTTTATGCCAGCTTCGAAGCATCCCTTGGAGAAAACAACGAATTTGCTGATTTTCTGACTGATATTTTGAAGAAGGAAGTTGAGTTTGTGGGAAAAAAAGTAGGAAGAGAAGCAGGTTGGAGATTTTGTTCTTTTTGTTTTATGGATTTGTTATACATATTTCCATGTGGTCAAGCACATGTCTCTCAGTCTAGCTGGAGCCCTGAGTACACACAACACTCCAGTCAGTTCAAAACCCCATAGATCAGACCTACCCAGATTTGTTTATAGACTGACAACGTGTTCTGTGGCAGTCATCTTGAATGATAACAGTGATGTAATCCAGTTTCTAACATGACTGCAGTTGGTCTGATAACAGCTCCTGCAATTTACATCCTGTAAGTCAATACTGAGGACTGATAATTGGTAAGAGGAAGAGGCACAGCCTTAAATAGGTGCTTCCTCTGCTGTACCAATGGGAGCTATGGATAAGTGATTAGTGTGCCACATTTGTGACATTCTGCTCTAATCTGTCCATTGACTAATGAGAGATCATAAACCTAATCTGCAATCATCTATTAGTCACAGGACTGAACATATTATGAAAGGATTTAATTTGTCTTAGTGACTCAGTTTTAAGCTGTTAAAGCTAGGCAGTCTTACTGAGCTAAAATACTTGAGCTGTCTCTGACTTGGCTTTTGATTTCAAGTGGTATGATTAGCAAAAAGTGCAGACAATGGTGAAGCTTTTATGACAGATTTGTGCTTCCATATTCTGCTTGGTTGATTAATCTCTGTAGTAGAATGGTAAACCCACACTGTTTAAATTCCTAACATGTAAAAAGAGAGGAAATATTTTTGAAGTACATCCCAAAACCACGGGCTGCACGTGTGCCTTTTCCACTACTAGGTGATATCTCTCTCTCTCTTCTCCCTCCTCTATTTTCTTTTTTCCTTTCTGTGAAAACATCACATCAAATCAATGCAATAGGCACAAGGTGCCTGGATTCACATATTAGCAGAATGATCTTTCATGGGTTACTGGGCTTGTGTTCACCAGCACATTGGCATAATGCATAGCTGGTGGGTCTGGAGTGTTTTGCAAGCCAGCCTGTCTGTTTCTTTCAGATGAAGAAAATGAGAACAAAGAGGAGGATGGTGAAAAACCTGACTTAAAGACTGATGAAGAAAATTGTGGATCTGAAGATGTAGCCTTTGATGGCTCTGTTTGCCCAGAAGGTACCTAAGCTGTTATTTCCTTGTGTTAACTAGTTGTTTATCTTTAGGGGCAATATTATGTGTTTGAAAAGAAAACACTGAATTTTTAATTACTCACTGCATGTTAAAGTCATGAAGGGCTGGAATGTGTGTACCTCTCCTGAGTGCAGCATTTTTCCCCAGGAAACTTCAGTCAAGATAATAAAACCTCTGTTAGTGTAGACTACCCTAATTTAAAAAGTTTGGAAAAATAAAACTTAGCTGAGCACTAAGAATTAATTATTTTGTGTAAATAAGCATTCACCCTTTCATGGCTGTTTTCTGGAGAGAAAAGGCTCCTCTCTGGAGTGGAGCAGTGGCAAGGCTGTAGTTGCTCTCTGGAAACCAGCTGCCTGGCCTAGCTGGGTCCCTCCCTGTTCAGGGAAGTTCTGAGGGGATCCTCGTGCTGTTAATTGAAGCTCTTTGTTACCACCTCGTGGATTTATGCAGCAATTGCCTGTTGCTAGGCTGCTCTGAAAAGTTAGGAGCTTTACTTTGCAAAATCCTCTTCTTTTGTGCATTCAGAAAAGGCAGGCAACCTCTCTCCCTCCTTTTCTTTTGTACAGGTTTAGCTAATTTAGGATGTTGTTTTTTAAAAAAAATCTTTGAGTGATGTGTCAGTGACCACATAACAGCACTGCTTCATTTTCAAGTTCAAACTTACCAACAATTCACCTTCCTTTTTTTTTTTAATTGAATTTTAATATCGTTTCCACAAATGGAATTTTTTATTAACTCCTCATTCATCTCATTTTTCAGTGGAATGTTGGGAAGAAATAAAGATTTTTACTTCTTATTCAAAAAGTCCAGATTGTTAATTTAATAGGGAAATTATATGTTGCATTAGCCTCTTCATATTTTAATCTTTATGTGTAATTTTCTTTGCCTTTACTGAACTCTCTTTTTTCTTATTATGCCTGCTGATTTGGGCATAATTAGAGACTTGTTTAGCGTTACTGAAATCACAGTATTAGACAGAAATTCACAGATCTTCCTTACCATGACACAGGTTCTATGAAATACAGCTTTGTTTACAAATAGAGCTATAAATGATCCCTACAGCAAGTACATAATTTATAGTGAAGGGTGCTATGGAGAAACAACTATGTGCTCACATAATTGAAGATTTTACTGCAACATGTATTAATTACTGGGACTGCATTGCTTACCAAAGCTAATTTTTGAGCACTTGGCTTTAATGCTGGCTTTGACGCATTTAATCTGACTTCTGGAAACAAACTGTCTTGACTGAATGTAAAGAAAAAAAAAATGCATCCAAGACATTTACCTGGGCATGGAGGGACATGGCCCACGGGTTTATGTTTAAGGAAGCTCTAGGGAACCAAACCCACAGTGTTATTATGGGGAATGCTGGGATTGTGCACAGTAGGAGAAGGTACCAGGTCTACCCAGTAACTCCAGTGCAGTCACAGTGAAAGAAGCTATTCTTTGACCCTTTCCCTCTCAGGCTGCAGTGAAGATCTCTTCCTGAACACCATCCAGCTCCAGCAGCAGCGGATAGGCATTGAGAAGGCTTTAGAAGAAGAGAAGAAAGTTGCTGCTGACCTCAAAAAGCAACATAATGCCTTGGCCAAAAAGGTATTGTAGTGTTTTCTCAGCAAGCATCAGCATGTTAAATGTAGTGCTAGTGATTTGTGCTAGTCTAAGATTTAAAAACAAAATCCTAACCCTTTGAGAGGCCCCCGTTTGGGAAGAGATATCTGTGGTAGCACAGAGGCAGGAGGCAGCTCAGCATGGGTCACCTGTTCTCCTGAAAAGGGTAAATCAAGTTGGTCCAACCTTGGCTTTCATGGGGCTGGCTGCAGGCTTTAGGTCCAGTTCCTTCCCCGCTGTCTAGCCTCGTGCAGCAGCAGGAACTGGATTCTCTGGTTCAGATGAAACACATGCTGTGGCCTGGCCTGTCTTCTTCTGTGTGTGTATGGGAACAGAGAGATTGAAGAATACTTACCCTAACACAAATCCAGGTTAAAATAAATGCTTTTTATTAAAAACATTTAAAAATTCTATTCTTCCATCTATTTCTTTTGCTTTTAGTTATTTTCCTTTGCTCTTTGTCACAGGTAATCACTTTTGGTACAAATTTTCTGTTTAGCTTTTTTGAACTCCTGCATTCATTAAGAAATTTGACTTGTATTAATTCAAAAATATCTTAATTTGCAGAGTTATCTGGAAGAGAGAGAGTGCTACCAAAATAACATTATGCAAGTCTTGCGCTTTTTTTGTCTCAAAAATGTTCCATCAAGTGTGCTTAACTTAAAGCATTTTTTAGTTTTTAAAGGCTTTCCTAAGTGCCAGCTGCCACATATTCACCCTGGGGCAGGACATTTGAGTCTGAATTGTTTCTTTCTCATGCAGAATCAATAAGCATTTCCAGGCATAGCACAATAAAAATTATCTTGCAGGCTCTGTAGATCTACAAGTGTTTTAGATGCTAAACAAAGCAGCTGTCTCTTGATACGTACTGGGCTTCTTTAAGGAGACATTTATGAGTGTACATGTGTACGGATGTATTCAGGTTGGAATCTTGCTTGAATATATGTAGCGGAGCCTTGGGTTTGCCTATGGAACTCACCTATCATATGTAATTTTAAAAAAAGCACATTTTTAATATACTTCTTTCCCTTTGGATCAGGAACTCTAACAGAACCTTGCTGCCTTATGTATTTTAAGTACTACATGATTTTGTTTGTCCACAATTTGTCTTTCTGCAGGAAAAAGAAGTAGAAACCAGTCTGGACACGACAAACAGGGAGCTGGAGGCCTTTCAGTGGGAAAAGCTGCGGAGACTGAATGAGCTGTATGTAGTTGTGCCTTTGAGACTCCATCAGGTAATTCAAGATGTTGTGCATCTGCACGTGCAAATGGCCTGTGTACATCTAAACAATGGTGTTACTGTTCTTTGGGGCCCTTAGTTCCTGATCCACTCTGGTCTCCTGGGAAGGAAGTGCCATTAATTGAAGTTCATGCTGCTATTTCCTCTAGAATTCTGGTTTTTATTTTTCCTTCTCCTGTACTAACAGAAACAAGGTAAGGACAGGCAGGCTGGCCCATTGCTGAAATGTGCATAGTCTTCAAGTGCTTTATAGGTTTGGCATAGTATTTTCCTTCAGGTCCATACCTACTGATATTCTGCTGGGAAAAAAACCCAAAACACCCCCCAAAAAAAACCAAGCCAAAAAAAGACTGAAAACTACTGAAACTAATGGGAGTTCTGCCCAATTCAATAATGCCACATTGGATACGATGCATTCATTTACACAATTCCCTGGCCCAGAAGAAGAGTCGTGCCCATGCTCACTATTACCTCTCTCACTAGTTCTGTACTGCTCACACATTTGATATACAGACATCTCCAGCACCCTTAGTAAGTAAATCCAGCCTTGCTTATTTCTGGCTGCTTTTGCAGGTGCAGTGCTTGGTTGATGGAGAGATGCCCCGTGACTTCTCCCAGACTTTGGTATTTACCAACCAGTCCTTGCAGTACCTGCAGAAGAGAATTGTGGACCTACGTAATGAAAAGATAATGCAAAGAGAGATCCATAGGAAGGCCCGGGAGCAACATAAGCAGCTTCTCCAGGACAAAAAGGAGATGGAGGCAGAGATTCAACGTGAGTAACAGAGACTCTGAACAACACAGCATTGCTTAATGCTCCTTCTGTCCCCTTCACTGGGTGCGGGTAACTCACCACGTGTCTTGTCTCTATACTTGCACAGATGTCACAGAGGGTTACTGCAGAAAATAGAACAGATCAAGTGGACTCTTTTGATGGAGTAGCTGTAGTTTTCCAGCACTGCAGAGTCATCAGGCTGTGTGAAATAATTTGGGAACTTAGTATGAGCTGACTGAGATGAGACACTGAAGTCTTGACACATGTTTGCTATTTCTGGTTGTAAACCAGAACTCCTAAGAAAAAAGTAGTTTCCCCAAAGATACATAAGCTTTTTCTGGCAATTTCCTCCTCTTTGTAACATCTGAAGAATTAAACAAGCCCTACTCAAAACACTTTCCCAAGAGGCAAACCCAAAGCTGTGTCTAGCACCACCAGACCTGCAGAGGCCCTATACAGCCTGTGGTGTGGGAGTGGCTTACTGGGACTGGCTTAGAGTGTGGCTTAGTGACTACACAGGCATGATTGTGGGCAAGGACAAATGGCATTACTCAGCTGTGAGCTCTGTGGTTTGGTGTGAATTATTTTTTACAGAGCAAATAACAAAGAGCTCACACAAAAGGCTGGGGTAAGGCAGAAATTCTTATTAACCAATGAACAACAGTGCTGCCATTTGTGCCATGTTAGGACTGGAGGAGAGGTGCAATAATCTGATGATGGAGAAGTTTGGTCGGCTGGTTGATTTTGAAGCAGTTCAAGCACACTCTGTTAACATACCCATGGAGAAGATGAAAGTGAGAATAATGGAGAAAGAATACGAGCATTTCGTGGAGCTCAGAGAATGGGAGGTAAGCAGCAGGAAGAGGAGGAAGACGTGTGTTGTGATGCTCTGTTAAGGCTTCATTTCCCTGGGGGCATATTCCCTGGGAATAGTTACACCAAAATCTTTTGTGAACATGCTCACGTTTGACTTTTTTTCACTTGTCATTAATAGACCATAATGTTCAACTCCAGTTTCCCATCATCAGTCCTACCTCTGCTCCAGGTGCTGATGCACATCCTATTTTTCATGGAGGTAGTTGATGTCTTTGTTTCGCTTTCCAAAACCGCATCGTCCTACTTCGTTCCCTACGTGAAGCTCTTGCAGAGTGCTTTTCTCTGGTTCTCAGGTGGCATTCAGCACCTACTGCCTTCTCCCGGTGCCTTTGGTGACAAACTGAGTACAGGGCAGGCTCTGGCTCATGCCCGGAGTGCCAGTCTGTGCAGTCTGAAAGTTTGTGTCTCCATTTGAGGGGGCCTAAGGCTCAGCTACTGTGGTGCAAGCAGGCAACATGCTTATGCTGCCCTTACAGAAGAGCACAGGAAGGTACAGAAGTACTGTGTACCTAATGGCTTTCTTTTTCCCCCACTTTTGCCTAACTGCTCTACTTACTTAGGCATTTGCAATATATATATATCTCAAAAACAAAAAGATGACATCGCACTAAAGGTAGTGTGGGATCAGGTGGTGTGTGCAGGATCAGTATGTTGTTTACCTGTCTTCTGTGACATTTATGTTGTGCCTAGCACTTCTTCCCCAATCCACACTCTTTGTCCTCTCTCATCCCAGATCAACTTTTTACATCTTTTTAGAACAGAATTGTAGCCCTGCAGCATCAGCTAACGAAGCTGACAAGGGAAAACACCAGCAAGCTGCACCAGCTGAACAGGTTTTGCCATGAAAAGCATCAGCTAGAAACTGAGCTGGAATCGCTGACAACTGATCTGGTGAGCCTTTTAGCCATTGCAGTGCTTGCAGGTTTGGGACTGTTCAGAAATGGATAAGGGAGCTCCCTGGTCTCACATCCTGCTCTGCAGTCAGCAGTTTAGGCTAAAAGTGGGACAGGCTGAGTGGCCGCTCCATACCTTAGCATCTCTGCAATTTCTTACTTAGCTGCTTTCTAAGACTGAAACAAACTCATCTTACTTCTAATTAAAATAGGCCTTGCAGGAATTAAAAAAATATTCCTTTGTTACATGGAAATGGTCATTTAGCAAAGCATTACAATGGAAAGTGGATTTCTTGCTCTGCACTAGGGAATAAGTCTAAGTTAGTGAACCTTCACTCTGACTTTCACATAGTTCTGACTAAGGAGTGGAGAAGTCGTGGAGATGTCCTGATTCTTGCAAAGCTTCACTTTCCCTGCTTGAAATTAATTTCCACTGTTCATTCTCCATGTTTCACAGGAGCCATTTTTTTCTCCTCCATACAGGGCGGAGATTTTCAGGACTCCCAAACTACTGACATGAAAGAGAGAGCCAGGCTGGAGTCACGGCTCATACACATGACTCGTGACGTGGTCCTTCTGAGAGAGGAAATCAACCGGGTCAGAATAAAGAGGACGTAAAAGAACTCTCTTTGCTTCGCAGAAAAGGTGGGTGCCTCTTTCTACAACCTTTGCCACAGGACTCTGAGACTCCAACTCCCTGTTCAGAAACGCTAACTAACAATCCAAGTCACCCTTAAAATTACTGTGGCAGCAGTCATGCCTGGAAGTGCAAAATTAATTGCTTTGGCTATATAGGGGTTGTTGTAAAGGGTTATATTTGTTTTTTCTATCAAAATATGACTGTAGCAACAGATATGGAATAAAAATTGCAAATAAGACTACTAACTACTGTTATCAGTCCGTTGCAGAGGCTTGCACTGGACAAGGTGCCCTGTGTGTGTCTGTGTGTGCATTATGTCTATGTCTACTCTTCAAACAAGTGGCTATGGAAAGCTGGTTTGAAGTTTCACAGGGACTTTGGTACCTTGTTCTCAGGAATGGTAAAAAAGGTCTTCCTCAAGCTGAGCAGCAGTGGCCCTGCTCTGCTAACTGAACTAGAGTCAAGGGGCGTGCTACTTGCCTGGAGAAAGCAAAGGGGCCTTTCTCCTCAGGGTAGGACGTGGTGGTTTACCTGGCAGGAGGAGGGTGTAGCAATGCAGTCAGCCTGTAATTCCACTGGCTTGCACATGCCTGATCAGTGAGAGAGGGCCAAGCTCTGTGTGTTTTCAGGTGTTACTCTTTTTTGCCTCTCTCATTTGGTGTGGTGGCAGCATGTGATCATTTACAGCACTTACCCTGTCTGACCATGAAACCTTCCTTCATCCCCAGGGCGGAGGGGTTGTGTTCTTCCAGTGCAAGGCTTCTGAGGTGCTAATTCTTAATTGAATAAATTAAACAGCCTGCAGCTGCTCTTGCTGCTCCTCCCCACTGCCCAGTTTTTGCCACTGGTCTTTGTGTCTGTCTGGTGCATGCTCAGCTGGGCTCCAGCCCTATGCCAGGCAGGCACAAGAACTTCCTGCTGGTCCCAGCACGAGCGTGTGAATGGTGCTTGTGCAGCCTGCCTTTACAGGGGGTCCCTGTGGAGGAACACACCTGGTGCAGGGAGCTCTTGTGCAGCTGCAGGTTGTGCCCTGGGAGGTGGGAAATGGCTGGAGCCCCAGGCCAGGGGCTGTGAACTGGCACCAACCCCTTGCCTAACAAAGGGCACAGACATACAGTGCCAGCTGGGTAACCAGAGACTCAGCTGGAGACAGGAAACAAGAAGAGCCCAGACTAAGTATCGCCAGTGACTATTTGGAAAACTCTAACTGCAGGAAAATGTCACCTTTCCCCAGATGTCCTGCCTGCTGTATGTCTGCAAGTAAAAAAGAAAGAGAAGACTCATTCTGTGTGAGGAATTAGCACAGGGCCAGGCACAGCAAAGACTAAAGCCTTTATTTTAGATGTTAAAGCGTGGATTTGTCTTTACAGAGAGGCGGCTGCAGATGGCATGTATGTGAAAGGTTGTTTAAGCTGATCAGGCAGAGTGCATAACTCCAGTCCATTCACAGGAGTGTGTTCCTGGAACAAACCTTCCTGTGGGGGAGAGGAAAAGACCTTTGTGACAGCATTATCCGTTGTGAAGCCCTCGCTGCAAGAAGGTGCTGGATCTTGGTGGTGGCAGCTCTGTTTGGACCCATGTCCTGCAGTGTCTCTTGTCCAGCTGTTTCCATCGTGTGCTCCTGATGGACAGCGGGTGCCACCAAGAGCTGCTGCCTTGTTTCCTGGGTCCTCCTGTGACCTTGCTGAGGATGCCTTCTGTCTCCATAGCATTATAAAAGGCACATATACATCTATATACAAGTGCATAAATATATAAATAGGGGTGTTATACAAAAATAAATACCCTTTCTCTCTTTAGAATAAGTCTTTTGCAAAAGGCAGCTTGGTCCCTAGCTGGTGGGAGGATGAGTCTCTAAGGGTCTCAGTGGTGGAGGGCTGCTGTTCAGATGTCTTGGTAGGTCCTGACCCAAAGATGTGATCACTGGATTCTGGGCATGGAGATCTCCTCTGGACTGGCAGCAATCTAGTCTTTCTACCTCTTCAACTGGCACTAGGCCTAAGCAGCAAGGGCTTCCTGAGGGGGAAAGGAGCAAGAAGTGATTACAATGCACATTGGAATGAGAGATGCTGTGGGAGGTTTCTAGTCAACAGTTCACTTTATGAGGAGGGGTACTCTGATCAAAGAGGAAGATCTGCATTCTGAAAGTCGGTGTGGGAATTTAATGCCACGATTATGCAAAACAAGTTTGATCTGCACTACAGGGGTGGATCAGGCCCTAGGGAGATGGATTCACAGCATTTGAACATGAGCCATCAGAAAGGCTCTGCAGTGCGATTTCCCCTCAAGATCAGCCTAAAGTGATGAGATGAAGGAGGCATGGAGTTTTCCAAACCACTGACCTTGGTGGAAGAGGGTATCCCGTCGAGCATCCAGGCTACGGCCTCCCACTTTGCTTCCCATCACTGGATGATGGAGGCCAACAAAGTGCTCTTGAAGGTGAGGACAGTCATCCTGTGGCTGAAGAAGCTGGTGAGTGGAGTCATCTGGGAGACTGTAGAGGAAAGAGCTGTCTTCTGTTCTGGAGCTGGGCAATCTGAGGAAGCAGGCAAAGAGGTTTAGTGCTGTTAACAGATCTTTCCTCCTTGAAAGATATAACCCGTTCATGTCTCAGCCAGCTCATCAATGCTATGACACAGAACATTCCTAAATGAGGGGAAGAGCAGAAATTGGGATGTACTTGTGGGATGGGAATGAGGTGATGTGCGACCTGGTATCCATGATCCAACAGCTGGTGAGTGCCACAAGAGCCAGGAGGAATAGTGCCTCACAGGGAGCACGGTAATGAAGATGTCTGAACAGTGAGACACAAAGCACTCACACCTGGACACCGGGCAGATTCTGGGGCAGCTGTTTATCACCATGAATCTCAGATGTTAGCTTCTCTCATCCTCCTTTTAAGTCTCCCACTTAGAAACAGGAGAAGGAAAAGGGGACAGAGTGGAATAGGTCTTGGCCACCTCTACAATTAAATTATTCCTTCCTGAAATCCTAAGAGGAATGAGTTGTGCAAAGAGAATTTAGACCAAGGTGTCCTAGTGCTGGAGCATGGATTTGTTTCCCAAGAGAGCTGGGACAGATGGGAGTGTATTGAGGGCAGGCTTTTGTGAGGATGTAGTCTTGTGGGTCCCAGTGGATTGTTCCACCCTCCCCCTCCACATGCCAGTTCTAACCTGGAGGGCTGGTAGTCTTGCTGGGCACTCCCATTCTGCAGCACTCTTGCCTGCAGCAAGGCGTTGGTCTCCTCATGTGACTGGAAGGAGAGAGAAGGATTCTTAGCAGAGCAATGGCACACAGCAGCATTAAGAGGCAGGTGCTGATCTGTGAGTCAGAGCCCTGGGGCAGACTGCTGAAGCTCTTACAGCAGAAGGCAGAAAAAGCAGCTGAAACTGTTTCTTTTGCTACTGAGGGCAGCGCAACTGAGCACTGAAAAACTCACTTCACACTTACTGCTGAGTCAGTGGGGGATAAGCAATTTATAGTCTCAGCTCTGGCACTGCCTGTTACCCTTTACAGAGTCCTCAGCACTGTCAGTCCCTGTGAGCTTTGCTCAGGGGAAACAGGAACCATTCCCGTAAAAGTAGCCTTTTCTCACTGCCTCCTCCATACTTCAGAGCCACTGGCCCAAGAAACCACCCCTTCACCAGTGTTCTGGAGACCTTCCTGTTCCGCCCATGCCTCAGACTTCACTACAAAGGGGAAATCTCTTTTGGGAAGCCAGTCTTGCCACTTCTACATGCTGCAAAGTGTGCCAGCCATGTCTGGAGAAGCCCTCTCACTGCAAGCATGGCCTCCAGCTCATGACAAACCAGCTCTTGATCCCCGGTGTGGACTCACCTGTGGCACTTCATCGGGGCTGTAATCTCGGGGCTTGGTGCTTGCATACCCCACTCCTGCAGAGGGGCAGATGCCATTCAGATGTGCCCTGCTGGCATAGGGCTGCCCATTAACAAAGGGATGTCCATTGGCCTGAGGAGCAGAGATGCCTCTCAGAGGCACCATGGTGTACTGGCAGGATGACACCAGCAGCCCAGCTCCTGGGAAGCTCATGTCAATGGTTTGCTCTGCAGAAGGAAGGAAAAGAAAGTCTGAGGCAAAATGAGAGGTGAAGTCAAGCTTGTTGAAGCTCAGCATGTATACGGTTAGGCTGTCCTATCAGGCAGCTATTTTGGCACCCAAAGTACTCTTGGAGACAAATGGTGGAAAGGAGCCCCACACAACTGCAAATGTAGTGCCCCTTTGTCCCTAGTCCCAGAGGTTCCTTTGCAACAAGGCAAGCAGGACAAGGGACAGACAGTGGCCTTTGTCTTTATGGAATTCCACAGGACATCTGAGACTTGCCCTCTGCCCACCCCTTCCCTGCTTCCCAGAGTTCCCTCACATTTTGAGTGTTTGATGCAACTACACCCAGGGTCAGATTTAATCTCCAGGCAAACCATATACTGTAAATCAGACCTCAAGAAACAACCCTTACTCTGCTTCGACCAGGCTCTCCAAAGGCAAAAGGGGATGAAAGCCACAATGAGGAGTACGATGGAGCCCAGCACAACGCCTACAATCAAGTATGGCAAGTCGCTGGAACGGGCCACCATGGCTCCTGTCCCCAGGCCACTGTGCCCACCACTGAGCGGGGGACGCTGCTGAGGGGGCACTGTGGCGGGTGGAAGACGACCTGGCAGACCAAGAGACTTGCGAGCTGTGGAAGGAAGAAAGAGAGAACGTTAGACAGAGACAAAGCAGATGGCGTAGCAGCCCAAGCCAGGGATGTTTATGCTGCTGTGGAGTGGCCAGACTTGTATGGTGGCTTTAAAGAAGCACTCCTGGATGACAGGATTCCTAGGCTGATGCATATGGCAGTACAGACAAGGCCTCTGTGCTTGGCTCACAGGTCTGCCAGGTCTGCTCTTGGACTGCTCAAGCAAAAGCAAAACCAAAAGAGCTTCTCCAAAGCACACACTTGGACTTAATGCTGTTCCTGTCATGACAGTGCAGCTGCTTGGAAGATAACATGGGGCCTGCTTCTAACACAACACAGGAGTTCAGCACAGCAAGGGAAAGTTAGCCCTTCTGCTTCCAGTCACCACCTGATAGGAAAACAAAAGGCTACTCTGAGGGACAGCAACGGACTCTGCACAAGGGATCTGTGAGTACACAGACAGGTCACATACTGATCTACAGCATGGATGACCCTGTGTCTCTCTTCTCCCCAGTGCTGCCTCCACCACTTCACTGGAGCTCAGGTGACGCTCTGTCAGGCAGGGCTGGTTCCTGCCCTGCTGTGCTCTGACAGCTGCAGGCAGAGAAGGCAGCAGGTTGTGCTCCCAGAGCTGCCCGGGGAAGCCGCTTACCTTTGGTTTCACAGATCATCACGTTGCTGAACTCGCTTTCACCTCCCTCATTGAAGCACTGCATCTTAATGTCATATGAGGTCTCTGGCTGCAGGTGGCTGATGGAGTGCCAGTACCGATCTCCTGAGGAGGGAACAAACACATGGAGCTCTTAACTTCCTCAGGGAACAGGCAGCTGGCCCAGCTCTGCAGCAGTGCCAGGTAAAGTAGCCTGGACAGCCGCTGCCTTTTGTGCACAGGACTCCTTTTGGCTGTGCTGTCTTCCAGTAGGAACCAGCGGCTGGGACCAGTCTCTCAATTTCTCCTACCTTCCACCACGTCCTTCTTGTAGTCACTGTCATTGTCACTGTCAGTGGGGCGGTAGTAGATGTAAAATCCATGGATGGGAGTGTTGTTGTTACTGGCTGGGATGTACTGCAGAGGATGGGAGGGAGAGCAGAAATTAGCAGAGATGTCCATGCTTGGTATTGTACTAGGTGAGGAGCAGGTGGGATAAATGGGATGGGACAGGAACAAAACCTAGCAGAGGGATCTTCCTCGTGTTGCCACTGGTTTGCACAATAAGGGCTTCCCTACAAAAGCTCAGTGCTACTTTCTACTCTAAAGCTTTGCTTCTCTCAGGTAACAGACAATCTGGACCTGTCACTCCAGGCATCCAGTGCTCTGCTCCCTCTCAGCAGCCACAGCCAATGATTCAGAGAAAAAAATTCCTCAACAACAGTGACTCAGCTGGGCATGGGCAAGCACACCATCACCTTGACTCCGGTAGGCTCACGGCTTCTAGACAAATTAGGTCTTTCCATGAACTGGTCACTGCAGGAGCCTTGTGTTTCTCAAGACAGCTCTCTTCCTCCCCCACACTCTGGGCAGGACTGTCCCAGCTCCATGTGTTCTTGCTGTCTTTCACCCAGTATTTTATCAGCTACTGTTTGAGTTTATATGAACAGCAGGTGTGTGGCAATTTCTAGCTAGAAGCAACTAGGAAAGGAGAGCAGCGCATCCCTCTGAATAAGCTCTAAGCTGTTGAAAGCACTTGGATCTGGGTTTGTGATCCAGAAGATCCCACCCACTGCTAAATATCCTCTGGAGTGGACTGCTGTAAATGATTATCAGCATTTAGGATTGTTACCCAGCAAATAAGAGTGAAGGATGTATCTGCTGGAAAATACTACAACAGAGAGAGGTGCTAATGGATTCCAGGAATTTGGCCAGGAGAGCAAGCAGCCACCCCGTGCATTGTTGAACTGTACTTGTTGAACAAAATGGTCAAGATCCCGGAGTTACCCACGGAAATCTTCCTGTACGCAATGTTGGATTCAGATGGAAAGGGTTTCCTAGGCTCTCTGACTTCCCGCCCTTCTACGTGTCCCAAGCCCAGTCCTCCTTCGGCAGAGGCAGCTATTGGATCCCAGCTCCATTTGTGCTGGTGGCAGGCTCCAGTGTGGTAACCTGGAGGAGGTGTAAGCTGGGCAAGGAGCACCCACACACCTGGTTCCTGCCCCTGCAGCGCTGCCCACCCCTACAAACCTTACCATCCACTTGAGCATGATGGTGGTCTCGTTGATGGCGTCCGTGAAGGTGATGTAGGGCCCCGCCACGGGGCGCTCGTAGACGCGGTTGCTGTACCCGGACACCACGTACGGCCGGGACGCCGCGCTGGGCTCGCTCTCTCCCAGGATGTTCAGCGCCCGCACACGGAACTTATAGGATGTGCCTATGGGGAAAATGGGAAATAAAAGCGTTGCGGGGATTGGAGTCTTCCAAGATTTCTACTGTCAGCACGGCCCTGACACTGAAGAAGGGCTACATCTCCAGAAGGCAGAGAGCCTACAGGGAGCTTGTCATGGAAGTACAAACACTGAATGGCTGCATTTCAGCCATGTCCTAGGTGGAGCCTGCTTTTATTTCCTTCCCCAATTCTTGTCTGGATGGTCCAAAGGTCAGATAGCAGTCTTGGAAGGTGTGTAGGGGGTTAAGAAATGCCTGAAAGGATATCCTGACCTGAAAGCAGGTATGGAAAGGCATTCTTACTACATGGGAATTAAGTACATAAACATCAGTTCAAAGCTCAAAGCTTAAGTTATTTTTACCCAAACTTCATTTTATTGGTCTTTTGTTTGGGGTAGTTATGTTCCCCTTTTAAGCTGTCCAGCTCAGTGATGCAATCTTTTCTCATGTGAAGTGCAATGGGATTTGTGTGCCCATCTGTCTCGCCTGTGGCTAAGGAAAGTTCTGTCCTGTCTCATAAATGGCAAAACCAAATGCCTTTAGTAACTGTATCCTGTAATACAGAAAAGCATGCCTAAGCCTCCCCAAGGGAGGTCAAACCTATGCTGGTCTTTGCAGCTGGAGAAATTGGAAAAGCATCTACAGCTTTTTCCCCACGCACCTAAGGCGGGAGTCAGGGAAGCTTTGTTTTGCTCATGCATGCCAGGGCTGAGCAGGATGTGACAGATGGTTAACCATCCTACAGGGACCCTGCAGCTTTCCTACAGACCTCCAGGAAGCAGGGAGGAGAGCACCTGCCTACCTTTCTCCAGGCCTGGGATTTCCACAGAGAGGCGAGAGGGAGGAATGTCACTGGTGGCCAGGACCCAGTCTCCCAACTTCTTCAATTTCTTATACTCCACACGGAAAGATTGGATGGGGAACCCGCCATTCCCACGGGGGATCCAGGTCACGTACACAGATGTCTCTGATGCCATGGAGATGGTTGGACGGTCCGGTGCCTCTGGAGCTGCAAGGGACCCAGAAGGACATCAGGACATGAAACATATTCTTCTCACCCTGTGTCGAAGATCCTGTAGCTCAGAGGTACGTGGGTGAAGGACTACCTGAATTGCACCCACCCACATGCTCTGTAAATCCTGAATGCTCTCTTCCTTCTGTCTCTTCATTAGAGCTGGCACCCCTAAATCCTCGCTCCTTTCAGTTTGTGCCTGCAAGCACCTTTTACTCCTGCTTGCATCTTGCTCCTTTTCCACTCCCAGCTCAAGTAGGATGAGACAAGGTTTAAGGTGTGATCACCCATCATGGGAGGGAGAGCAGTGAGAGGGGTGGATGCAGGGCTGGAGATGGAGCAAAAAGCCTAGGTGATGTGGAAGCTGTGAGCAGGGGGAGACATGCTGGGGACAACCAAGTGTAGGAGATGGAAACAGAAGAGATTGAGAAGAAACAGCTGAGAAGGAAATAAGGAAAAGTTCTGAACTGTGGAAATGCAATTTGACAGAAAAACGATCAAAAGATGGGAGGGAAAGGGATGAACGGAGCTATGGATATGAAAATAAAGGCAACAAATGAATGAGTATGGGGGAGACTGAAGGATGGGACTTCTCAAGAGGATTAGGATTGAAGGAGAGAATTTCACAGAAATGATAATGGCAATAGTGATGATAGAGACGAGGTGGGAAACAACAAACTGGATTTACCAGTAAGGATCTGATGTTTCTCCAGTGCAGCAAGATACCCAAATGCAGCACTCTGCACCCCTAGAATGAGAACTAATTGCCCCTTGCCAGGGCTTGGCTGAGAGAGGAGGATGCCAGGACATGCAGGGACTTGGTTCCCATTCCTCCCTCACATTCCATCAGCATCCCTGGTGCAGCAGAGTTTGTTGTTCTGTGCCCACACGTACACAGACTCCAAGACAAGGCTTTCTGAACCCTCCGAGTGGAACTCAGTAAGAGACAGAGAGTTGCTGGAAGTGCTTGCATTAAAGGTGGGGCCAGGCAGCGGTATTTGCCTGCTCTCCAGAACTGTCTGCCAAGGGCAGTAGCAGGGGTGTCCAAGAAGGACCTCTCTTTGTCAGGAGCTAGAAACGACCCATCCAGCATTGCAGCCTTGATTTACCCAGCACAGACTTCACCCCCAGCACGGCCTGGCCACTGCCACGCTCAAGAGACCCAGCACCCCTCACCCTCCCCGTTGCCAGGTCAGGGAGGGCCTTACGGGACAGACGGCTGTTGTCGGCCTGGTTACTGCTCTGAGTGCTCGTGCCTGGGTCATCCCTCTGGATCTGCTGCTCTTTGCTGGCAACAATCTCTGGTTTTGGGCGCCGGCCTGTGCAGAAGGGAGAGCTGGCATCAGTAACAGAGAGCAGAGATGCACTCTCTGAATTAACTTTTGCTGTGATGAGGAAAGCAAATATTCCCAGACAGGATGCGGAGGTAAGTACTTCCTGGACTCTAACAGCCCTACAGGCTCAAAGCACTCAGCCTGCTGGCAGGAACTAAAGCTAAACAGGCAGATTTGTTCATAGATCCCCTTCATATTTAATTTTCTACAACTTTTAATTGGTTTTCTTGAAGTGTTGCTAGATTTCTGCCTGAGAAGGTAGTAATTAGCACAAGACGGGAGCCTGGGGGGAGATGTGAGCAAGCTCACCACTATGGGGAAGGTCATTCTGGAGACACAAAAAACAGCCACAGGACAGGGGCACTTAGCATGGTCATTTGGAACATCCTTTTGTTGCCAAAGATAGCTCAGCACCCAGCAGACTGCATGGGAAGGCTTGGAGTTTCCTTCAGTGCAGGAGAAGCTTTTTAAGACAGGATCACCTCCCCATGGTGATCCTGTCTCCAGGCAGAGGATGGATTAAACAACCTCTTGACATTTATCTAGACCCATTTTGTACAGTTCTGCAAGTGTTCAACTATGACACCAATAGAAGAAGGGACTTATTCCAACCCACACAGAGGATGGGTTGGAATTTTCCCCATCCTACCCTCCACTTTCCCTTCTGACAGTTGCTCTAAGCGGAGGGCAGATGGATTTCCAGAGAAGAAACACTCCCATTGTCCTTAGGCTCGTGCCTTGTGCCTCAGGGCTGGGACAGGATGTTTCAGAGGGGCCCTCCCCTGACTAAGAGCAGAGGGGAACCCAGGGGAAGGTCTGCCCTTTACCGGTGCGGAAGGTGACCATGGCCGTCTGTCCCTCGCCGGCACAGTTGTGAGCAGCCATCTCCACCTCGTAGAGGCTCCCAGGGTCCAGCCTGGTGAGGGTCAGGCGGTGCTGCGAGGCTGGGACATCCCTCACTGCCCAGCTGTCGGAGGCGTTGGTGACCTGCTGAGAGACCAGTGCAGGCGTTGCAGAGCTGGGGGTGGGTCTGGGCTTCTTGTGGGCACTGAGCTCAGAAACTTTATTAGTTAAGCTGTGTGCCAACCACATCTACCTTCCCTTCCCTCTCTGCAAAGGAAGGAGATGTTTCCAGCCTGATTTTGCAAAGCAATTCAGGTATAAGCAGGACACTCACCTAAGCCCCAGAGTGTTTTCTTTACCCCAGGGTTCAGTCAGCCCTGTTCTGTCCTCTGGTTCCCTCTGATGTGTTCCCTCAATATGTGTAAATCTCTGGAGCCGGCGTGCCCCACAAGATACAGCATTAGCCACAGGACTGAGCTGCTTTAGGAGCCAAATCTCTCCTGCAGCCAAGCTGCTGAGCTGCTCGTTTAGGTGCTGGCCATTTCCATGGGATGAGGTACCCAGACAGAACTTTGTTTTACCGAGCTTTATGCATCCTCACCCCTGGCACTCTGGGGCTGAAATGAAGAACCATAATGCTGGAGCACAGGTTTCTGCAGGTAAGAGACCTTGTATGGCCATAGCCCTCAGAAAGGCTTGGAAACACAGTTTGTTTTTTGGTGCTGCCCTGATGCCCCATGCAGAGGGGGAGGGAAGGGGCGACCTTCCTCCTTCTCCCCAGCTGCAAAGATAATATTTTTGCAGGCAAATAGGCAGGACACTGAAATGACCCGGTGCCGAAAGGAGCATTAGTAATGCAGGCAATGCAACAGAACGGAAATGCCAAGACTCTGCTCTATCATTCATCTTCTCCAAGCGTTTGACACTGACTGATTAATGCCTGCCTCGTTTTATTTTTATTCCTGAGCCTGCAAACTTGTGAGGCCAGGGAGGGGAGCCCTAAAGGCTGCTCATATCCAGCAAAGAAAAAGACAAATTCTTAAGAAACCAAAATAAGTGCTGCATGCCATCTGATTCCTTGCAGGCTACTGAGACGCCTGCAAGCACTTTAGGGGAAGTGTAGGAACAGGGTAAAAAGAGACATTCATAGGTATTTTCTACTAGAGAAGAAGCAGAACCTTGCCCAGTACAAATGTAGGTCTCCTGTCAGTAGGTCTAACTTTCCTTACAGGCATCTTCTACACAAAGAGCCTTTTCTTTTGTTGCTGAATTGATTCCTTCCCTCTCCACACACATGCTTTTCCAGTCAGAAATGTCAAAACCAGATCATTATATAACTTGATCCTAAGGATCTTGGATAGAAAGAGACTCTTTCTAAACAAGTTTAAGGGTTATTGGGACTAATTCCTTCCCACACAATCCTTAAGCATCCCAAGAAAGAGTCTCCAGCTGAGAATTTGGACTACACTGAAAACATATTACTGCAAACTGCAGTGACCCACGGTGACCTTCACTGCCCCGTGGCCCCTTCCAGGTGAAGCGCTGAAAAACAAATCAAATATGGACAAACTCCAAGGCTGCGAGTTAAGATCGCAAGCAGAATTCATAGTTACATGATACACCATTGGGGAATAAATCTCTTCTTGGCAGACAACCAGAGCCAATAGTCTGGGGATGCTTTTGGCATCTTTGGTTTTTATTTAAGCTTGCCCTATTGTGTTCCTGTGCTGGCATCTTCTGCCTTTGTTTTAAAGGGCTCTTTACAGAGATGGTTAGCTGAAATTCTCATCTGAAGTTTTGTTTAGAAAGAAATCAAGGATTGTAACAGTCTTCTGTTACACTATTATTTTCACAAAATCACACAATTCCAGGAAAATAGATACATATATTCAAGTGTAATTGAAAACGGTGCCTTGCAGTGGCTGAATCCCAAACATGTGATCTGGCATGTTTTTGGAATATACTCAAACCCTCTGGGGTTTGACGCAAAACCTGCCTCTCTACTGCAACTCCCTGCCTACCCAAAGGAAAGAAAAGCAGCAGACAAAGAAATTCAAGCCCCTTTTTTCCACTTATCCCCAGCAAAATGGAAAGAGATACTTTAGACCCCAAAAGCAGAATTTTTCCCTCAACAATGCTTCGCCATTTAGAGAAACTGCTGGGCTACAGCTGTGCCTGCACTGTGCCCATGGTGCTGTGAAGCACCCAGAGGGAGGAGCCCTTGGGCCCCAGCAGGACTCGACCATGCACTATGTGCTCACACCATGCCACCTGCAAGAGCTGTACTCAACAGTGCACTGCCTTCCAGCTTCCAGAATAAAACTTGTGGATGAGGACCTTCCCAGAGAATTTGGCATGGCTATGGCAGCTCTCTGCTGGCTCCTCACACTCACTGAGCATGGGCACTTTGGTGCTGCTGGGCAGGGCAGGCACATGCAGCGGAGAGGTTGCTGCTCTGTGTCCGGCAGCCCAAGCCATTCAAGGCAGAGGTGTCCCTGTGTCTTGTGCCAAGACAAACGCATTCCAGAGCAAGTCACTGTGTAACCTGCCCTCAGGACTTCCTGCTTGTGCAAGGACACAACTGGGAATTAGAAGTGGAAGCTACTGGAAAAATGTGTGCACGTGCCTTCTGCATACTTAGGCAGACAGGCACTGCCATTGGGCTCTTCTTGGACAGCTCAGCAAACCTTCTCTCGCAGCCTGTACTCAACACACCTCAACAGGCTGAGGCTGCAGCCCAGGAGATCCCACCAACCAGTGCCACCAGTGAGTGATGGGTGCCCCTGCCCCAACATGCCTGCTCATGAGGTGTGAAATGTGTGGTGAGGGCACCAGCCCAACTGGGAACACCACAGAGGGAAGATGGGAGCAGGGCAAAACAGTGATACCTTGCGATGCTTCACCACGTAATAGAGAATGGGGGCTCTGCTGTCAGGCCGGGGTCTCCACACCAGGTCGTAGCTGTCCGTCTTGGATGTCCGTGGAGAACTGAGGATGATGGGGGCTTCGGCTGGAGTCACCAGCTCCTTGCTGGCTGCACACTGTGGAGATGCTGCTAGCAGGGTTGTTCCAGGCTTTGGCAGTCCAGCTTTATCCAAGGGCAGCTTTAAGGCACTGTCCCTGGAAGGTGGTGTTGGAGGCTGAGCCGGGTCCAGCTGGGCATCTCGCCCGGGGTTGAGTGGAGCTCCTGGAAGACAAGGTGTCATGGCAGGGTGAACGCCCATCCCAGGGTGCAGTGAAGGCAGAGCTGTGAGCCCCTTGTGTGGTGCTGCCTGCTGTGCCACTCAAAAAGGTGTTGGCAACAATCCCTCCTTCCCCTGCTGTAAACCACAGGGCTCCCTGTCTCTCTCAAGTCCCTCTTACCCTGGGTAAATTCAAGTGGGTCCAAGGAATCAGATGGTACCTCTCTAACCCCAGGTGAATTCAGTTTTTAGGCTCTTGCTCAGTGCAAGCTCAGAGGCAGAGCTAAGCCATGGGGTGAGGCACTGCACCCAGATGTCCCATGTCTCTTGTGTAGAGATTTCCCAACCATGCACACATGGCCCTGCTCTTGGAAGCGAAACTGCTGTCGTGTTCCCACAGGGAGATATGGAGACCCCAGGCAGAACGGCCCTCGCAGCATAGGTTACACAGGAGGCAGGAGCAACACACCAGCTTTCTTCCCCTGCTTCCCCTGTCCTTGTCCTGTGTGTTAGGCTGTGACTGAATGGCCACGAGTTTGGAGAGAGGGGCTTACCCGGGCGGGCTGTCCTCAGCTGCACCATGGCTTGGGCACTGCCCACCTCGTTCTCGGCCATGCACTGGTAGATGCCCTCGTCCTCGGGCCCCACGCTGAGCAGCCGCAGCGCCCGGCGCGACAGCCGCAGCCGGTGGCTGCCCGACAGCGGCACCGCGTTGCGCAGCCACATCACCGAGGGCTGCGGGTTCCCTCGCACCTCGCACGTGAACTTGGCGCTCTGGCCCCAGGGAATGATCTGCTGGGACAGCTCCATGGTGACCTCCGGGGGTTCTGTGTGAGGAAAAAACACAGATTGCTGAGTGCCACTTGGCTGGGAGCATGGCACGGTCATGGTTTTGCACTTTCCTCTCTGGCAGGGATGAGGTCAGAGTGATGGATCCTTTCCTACCCTAAAGTCCCACTCCTTTTGTGGGGGCCCACATGGGTCTGCTTCAATGCCCCTCCCCTTCAGCCTCCACATAAACCGCAAAGAGAGGTAGCCCAAGGCCGTCTGCCCTCTCACATGACATCAGACGTCTACAAGTCCCATTTTTCTGAGCTGAAATGCTACTCTGCAAAGATTGTGCTTGTGCCACAACAACACATCGGCACCTGATGAAATGCAGTCTGTGAAACACAGGCTTAACCTCCCTAACAATTGTGAGAAGGGGAAGTATGCATGGTAGAAATATCCAAGGTGTAGTATCCCTTACATTTTCCACCCCACAGAGAGCTTCCCTACAAAACAGAACAAAAACCAAGACACTCCAATGTCTTCCTTATGCCAATGTCAAACATGTCTAAAAAGCAACCAGTCCTCCACTAGAACAAAAGCAGTGCCACAAATGACAGAAGAGCTTCTGCAGAGGAAGGGAGGATCCATCATCTCCAGCCCATGGTGGGAGCCAAGAAGGAAGAACTCCTACCCTCAAGAAAGAATTTTTCTGGTCTCCTGGAAACTGGAACCACAAGCAGGGGTTTGCATTACATTGTGGTTTGTCCAGGGAGAGGAAGAGTGCATCAGTGCTAGTATTTTCCCCTAAAAGCAGTGATGAGAGTCCAAGCCCTTCCTGAAACAATGGCTCCAGCAGCACTCACCAAACACCTGCACGTTGTAGAAGATGAAGGCGGCTCCGGCCTCCCCAACGCCATTGTCAGCCGTGCAGCTGTAGGTGCCCGAGTCCTCCTCGCTCGTGGGGTCGATCAGGAGGTTGCTGAGCAGGAAGCGTGTCTTGTTGTAGGCGGAGACGCCGGAGCCATCCTTGGCCCAGGTGACCCGTGGCGGGGGGATCCCACTGGCCACGCACTCCAGGATGAGGCTCTGGCCCTTGGTGACAATGATGGTCTGAGCCTCAGGAGGGTAGATTATCCGGGCTGCCTCTGCCGTGGAGCCTGGGGAGGAGAGATGGAGGAAGGAGATGGGTGGGAAGTAAAGTGGCTGGTGGGAGAGCACCCTGTGCAGCGGGTAGGTAGGGTTAATGGTAGGGCACACTGTTCCCCTGTGCAGGTAAATGGCAATGCAGGACAAGAGGGACATTCTTTAAGGGTTTCATGCACACAGCAAAGGGCTAAGGGCCTTTGCTTGCCCACCACCAAGAACAAATCCTAAGGAAGCACAGCAACCCCGGGGCTGCATACACACACTCCAGGAGCAGACCTTGGGGCCTTCTGCTGCTGGAAAGGAGTTTTCTCAGCACTGGTAATGCTTCACACAGAAAACCAGCTGTGATAGCACTGGTCCACGCTCCCAGAGCTGGAGATGTGCAGTGAAGGGAGAGTGGCTTACGTCTCACACGGAGCCTCTCACTGGAGACTGAAGTTTTCACCTCCTGTGTCACGGGATTGTAGGCAGCACATTTATAAGTCCCCTCATCCTCTTGGCTGGCATTAACGATCTGAAGGTTCCCAGATGGCATAATAAGGTAGTTGTCTGTAAAGAGAGAAGAGAAGATGGCACATGGTCACAAGATACACTCCTGTCCAGCCTCCTGAGAGACAAGCAGTGTCGTGAAGAAAAGGTGGACAAGGGGGAAAGAGAAAAACATGATGTCCCAGGCAGCATGGACATCAGGGAGACCATGCCAGGGACCCTGAACTAACTTGTGCTCAGACAGGTGGCAAAGGGACAAGGAGTCAGCAGGTAGAGAGCTACTGGTGGTAAGGAAGTGTGAAACTGAGGGTCCTGTGAGGGAACCTGTCGGGACAGACCCCTGTGCACTCACCTCGGGAGGCCTCCAGCCACTCCTGCTTCACACTGTAGCGAACCTGAGCCTTGGGGTGACTTTCAGGCAGGTCGCAGGCAATCACGGCCGTGTTCCCTTCATCCACCTCAATCACGTGCTGGCCGTCAAACTTGAAATCTTTGAGATCTGCAAAAAGAGCAAAAGACAAGGCATCTCAGTGGCTGGCTGAACATCTCAGTGTCAGCTCATCCTTTCCCCATGGATTCAGGGCTGTTTCATCGTGGTGCCGGCAGAGGACCGCTCTGACCCCAGCAGCTAGGGAAACTGGCCTGCTTTCACAGTTCTTTTTTTTTTCTCCTTCTTCTTCTTACAAAATGAGTAACTTAAAACACAGCTTCTGCAGAGACCGCCTGCTCCAGGGCTGGGAAACTGGGTGAGAAAAATCCTGGCCTGAGAGTAAAAAATGAGCCAACTTACTGCAGCACGGAAGGGAGGCCAAAAAAGGTCCTTCTGCCGCCTGCTATTTCACACGCGCTGCTGTGCTGCTACTGAGAAGCTGACTTTGTAGTCATAACTCAGGGAGCCCAGCCTGCTTCAAGGGTATGCAGATGCCAGGTGGGAGAAAGTGTGTGATGTTCCCTGAGCTCCTCCAGCATCCCTGAGAAATCGGCGAGTCTGCTCCGGGCACCCTTGCTCCCATCAAACATCTCACAGCTGAAAGTTGGTTAACCACAACGCTTCACATGTGCCCAAGCAGTGCCCATGCTCCAGTTAAAAGAACAGGGACTTGCAAGGAAAACCAGCTCCTCCTCTACATGGCACAGCTGCTCCTTCCCTGAAGCATCTGTGAAAACCCTGTCCCACCACATGCCCCTGCCAGGCTGTGATGGGAGTTCCCACCCTGGCTGGGCTGATGTGAGCAGCAGGACTGGAAGCACAGGACCTAAGAGGAAGGGGTACCTGGCTTTTTGTTTCCTTTTCCCTGCTTTTTTTAAAGCAGGAGGAGAGGACTGCAGTGAAACCCCACAGATCTGGCAGGGCAGGGAGCACTGCCAACCTGGCCCCACAAAACTTTCCAGACACAAAACTGGTTTCCGGTCTCTCTGGGCATGATGGCAAACCTTGCCGAGGCACTGCAAGCTTGGAGTTTGTGAGGCCTGTGCTGTGAGGGAGGAGGTTTTGTGCCAGGAAGAAAGTCACACGCATTTTTACAATGCTGTACACCAGCCCAGGTGACCACTAGTGACAATGGCACATCCCGCAGTTGGTCGCAGGTCACACTGTCACATCAAGGTTCAGGTTGGTGCCTCTTCCCAGGGCTAACAGATCTCCTGAGTGGCATGCCACTAAATCTGGACGAGACCACACTTCCTTTGCAAAACCCCACTCTAAGGCAGTGTGCTGCACGGCCACGTGCTGTCGACAGCTCCCTCACCCCTAGACACCCATCCCAGGATGTGGCACCCGCGACCTCGGGCAGTTTGGGGAGCGGGGGGAAGCAGGAGGGCTGGTGGCAGGCGGGCGGGCAGGCAGCCTCCCTTGGCAGCTCCAGCCAGCAGAAAAATGTGGGGTTTGTTCTCTGGGAAATGCAGCAGCGCTCCAAGAGCAAAAGACAACTCTGGCTCCAAGCTTCTCCCACCCACAGTCATGGAAAAGTGACATGAAATTTCTCAAGCAGACTTTCTGATTAAAGCAAGATCCTTTATGGAGTTTAAATAAAAACCAGCTCTCTTGGCAAGGCGTCGAGAAAGCCTCCCTGAGCGCGGTGCGGAGGGGCTGTCGGACGGCTGCTGGGGGAGCCAGCGATCCCAGGCCCAGATCTGAGGGAACGGGAGGAGGTTGAAAAGAAAAGGGGAGGTTTTGCAATGTCATAAAAATGATTTGCAATGAACATGCTTAATACTTCTGGAATTTCTTGGCATTGTTCAATTAAAAAAAAATAATAAAAAGAAGGAATACGGGCAAGCTTCAGAAATGTGATTAATCCTTTAAGACAAGCCGAGGAGGGGAGCCATGTTTCCACTGGATATTAAAGCCAGATGAAAGTTAACTCTTAACTTGTGAAAAGCTGGCAGCGCCTCACGCTCCTCCTCCAATGAAAGTTACTGCTGGGGAGGGGAAGGATGATGGATGTTTTCTCCTCTTTGCTTTTTCTATTTGATCAAGGAATAAAATAGTAAGAGCCACAGAAATGGAAAGAGGTGGAGAAGTGGCGAAAGCCCAGTGTCTGCCTGCCCACATCGCGCATGTTTCTCCGATCAACAAAATATAAACGAGCATCAGGAAAATTAATGTGTGCCTTGGTGGTCTGGATTCATCACAGCCAAATTAAGATTTGGAGCCAAGGCACAGGCTCCAGCAATGCTGGCAGGGATCTGCACACACACACTTACACGAGCACGTGTACATGTACACACACCCTGAAGGGAAGAAGGGGCCTGGAAAAAGAGCAGACCCAAGGTCCTGGCACAGCAGAGCCATGCTGAAGATGGAAAATGATGACCAGGGCACCCCCTGGGATGACTGTGGGCTGGGCAGACAGGGGGACCTCTCACATGCAGCCCCCCAGATGGTGGCTCAGCCCACATCTCACAGCTGTGGGTGTTGCACCCCCAGAGTAGGGAGCAGGACCTGCAGCTCTTCCTGGCTTCCCCTCAGCCCAGAAGTGAGGCATGAGGAGTGAAACTGTGGACAGAGGGGGAAAGAACAGAGGAAAGGGATCCTGGGGTGGCTGGGGGAGCAAGAACCAGGTGCCTCTGGAGAAGCACAGTGAAACTGGCAGGAGAGAGGGGGAAAACAGCAGAACTGGGACAAACTGCTTTCTCATATGCCAAGTGTATGAGCTTCCTGCCAAACTACTCCCCTAAATTCCTGCTTCCCTGCAGAGAACAAGACTGATTTATTTGCCAGTGGATTTTGGCCACGGGCAATCTCAACTGCCCTGCTCACCACTGGTATGGGCATGTACAGCATCCTTTAGCGCCGATAGGTCAGCCAGAGATGGTGAGGGGTGGTCAGGGTCACCCCTGTCCCCCTCTGTGCAAGGGACAAGCTCCCCCACACACATGTTGTTGCATTTGGCCCCAGCACAGCAAAACAGAGGGCGCAGTGCCAAGCTGGGACAACCAGCTTCATCCTCGGGGGTTCAGACAAGCTGCCCCCGAGTTGTGGGGGGACCATGCATGTCCCCCCCCAGCAGGCAGGGTAGGGCAGGGAGGGGTGGAGGAGAGGGTCCATACCAGGACTTGCCAGGGGATATGCAGCACTTGCCCCTTCAGCTGCCCAGCCAGCAGCAGCCAGGCCCCACATCTAACATGCAATTTGCACCAGAGCCTAACATTCACTGCAGCTGGGAGAAACCACATCCCTTCTCACTGGCTGGGTTTTCCTTCTCATATGGCAGCACCCAGCGTGCCAGGCCATGTTCTTGTCCTTAAAAGACACGCCTGACCACAGTGAAGCAAGCCCTCATCTACCAGCCATTGTCCAGGAGGTGCTGTGGACAGACAGACTGAGCACTGCCAATCCCAGCTGTGCTGGGATAACAGGACTTTTTTTTTCCCTTTTTTTCTCCTTTTTTTGTTTAGGAGGGAGTGCAACCAAAGGCCATTGCTTGTGTCCATCTGCAGCCAGCTCCGAGGCGCGATGGGGCGAGCCGGGGTGCAGGGAGGGTCAGCCCTGCAGCCAACTGGGCTGCTGTCACTGGGGAGGGAAACCAGCTGAATCCCAGGGCTGGGGGCCAAGAAGTGAGGCAGGCGAGACAGGCCCGATTAAATGAATGGGAGATCATAAATAACTTCGGAGAAGAAGTAATAGTAAATAAAATGGTCCCCAAGGTAAAAGTTCTCCCTGCCATAGGGAAGGGTGAAAGAGGGAAAGGAGGGAGCCCGAGAAGGGGAATAGGCAGGAATGGGGCCCTCCAGCCTGGGGGCAGGCACCTTCCACATTTCCCCCCTCAGCTGTGAGAGCAGCCAAGGGCTACGGCTCTCGCTCCCCATCCAGCCAGCACCGCAGGAGCTTGGGCACTGGTGCTGTCACCACCAGATTCCTCCCACCCAGCTGAGACAGGCACAGCCCCACAGACTCCTGCCTACTCACACCCCCCCAGCACATCTCCCCCACCACGCCTCAGCCCCACTCCCCCACCCTGGGCCCATCTCATGGTCCTCATGCCACAGCTCTGCTGGCTCACAAAACACCACCTGTGTTTTCCTTCTCTCCCCTCCTCACACTGCCTCTGCCCCGGGGCCAGAGCCCCCATGCCTGCTCTGCAAATGCTTTTCCAACAGGCAGCCATCCCCTTTCCTCCCTCCCTCCCTCTTGCCATTTCTCTGGGGAGTATCAGAGGAGAGGCCCTGGCAAAGGAAAATGAATGGGGCTATCTTCAGAAAGCAGCTGCAAATTCCTGGGGGATGGCCAGCCCGACCCCGTGCAGGGTCACTGCCCGCAAGCACCACTCACTGAGGCCCAGCTTCCCACACGTGCTGCCACAAGGCCGAGGACTGACCTCACCCGTGGCACCGACGGAGGGAACAGAGCAATGAGCCTCCCTTGCCCACAGCGTCCCCAGGACACAAGTACCTGCACTCCCAAATCCCTGGCCAGGGGACACTGGAACCGGTGGAGTTTCTTCGCTGCACCCCTCATCTATTTTTCTGTTTTGTTTTTAAATGTCACGTCTATCCAGGTCAGGCTTGCCGCTGTGTTTGCTACACTGATTTTCCATGTGTGCAGATGAGTGCTGGGAGTTACACAGCTCTTGCCACCTCTGTGCATCAGCTTTGCTCCAGCCCTGCACTTCAGTTGCCCCTGTGAGCTCCGCAAAGAGCTTTTGACCTTCCAAGCCTTTGGCTGTTACAGAACCAGCCCTCAGCACCATGTGCAAGTCCCTGGTGGAATTACTTGGCCCCACCAGAGCCCCCTGCAGCCACGCCTTTTACATACAGCACCTCTACCCAGGAGAGGGCTGGGACAGGGCTTGCTAGCAGGATGGCAACTTTGCTGCCTAGAATCAGGCACAGAAATTCTCTCTCTCTTCTTTGCAGCTGTCATCCATATAAAGGCTTAAGGCCAGGCTTGGAAAACCAGGAAAACTCCTGTTTTATCCATACAAGCTGTCCCAGACTGCAGTGCTGCCCTGGGACCTGCAGTGTTGATCTTGTGCACCACGGTCAGGCCAGCAGTAATGAGCAGGTGCGACCTGCAGTGACCTGCACTGACATGCCACAGGCTGCCAAGGTTGCGTGGAGCACCAGGTCAGCTCTAACTGGACTCAAAGGTGCCCAAGTAACGCCTGAATGCTCCCTTTGTCACTTTACGAAATCTCTCCCTTCTGTAAATCCCTCCTCCCTCCACCTCCTGGATATACAACAGCTATTTTATCTCTGCTGGAGAAATTAAATGCAAGTTTCAACCAGCTCTCTGAGCCAGGGGGCAGAGAGATGGACTCGGCGTCACTGTGCCGCAGACGAGAGAAGGAGGTATCAGTCCCAGGGCTACGCTGTGGCTGCCAGCACTGCAGCGATGGTTATCTGCCTGCTGACTGTCAGCAAAGCACAGCGAGGCCCCAGGGGACCGGGCACACAGAGCCTGGGGCACTCCAGACTGTTTCCTTCAAAGAAGGCAAAAAGAAAGGAGGGGAAATAGCCTAAAAGTTGGCCAGATGATGTTACCCACACTTCTCAAAACCTAGCAAGTCTCTTCTTCCAATGACTCCAGGTCTCTTCCAAAATAAACCTAAGCCTTGAGAATATTTCCAGTGCGCCCCCCTCCCCGCCCCCCACCACTTTCATTCACATTCCAGTTTCACTTTCCCCCTGCCGCCCCAAAATAATTTTTGGATGGAACTAAGACTTTCAGAGGGTTTTCTTTCAGCCCTGAAAGTTATCTGGAAGAGATACATCAACTGCAATGCTGACCTGCCAGGTGCTTTCCTCTCACTCCCAGGGCCACTGAACCAGCTCTGAGCAAGGTCCTGTAGAGGAGGTCTGAAGCAGGAGATAGAGCCTGGGGCACACCTGCTACCACAGCTTTCAAACTCGGTCCCACCACCAACTGGTGCTCCCTGTTATTTCAGACCACTGCAACGCCACTGTTGCAAGCAGCCTTCAGCTCACGAACATGAGACTGGTCATTTGAACCCCTCCAGAAGGTTTTGCTCCTACACCTTCAGTCTCACATCTTTACTGGGATGCCCTCTCTCTCTCTTCACTCACTGACTGCTAAATCTTCCCCACCTGGGTGCTCTCTATCACCCATGGCTGTCCAGGTGTGTGGGATACAGCCTCTGCCATCCCCAGTTCCCCCTGAGGATGAGGGACCCATGCAGGGGTTTTCCACAATGGATTCATTGCTTGATCATCCAACCTCTGGCTCCAGTTTTGTGAGCTCCACTGAATGGTGCTCCTGACTTCCTCTCAGAAGTGCATTTGCCATGACAGGGACCACAGCAATGGCCAAGTCCTTCTCTTTTGCCCACACACCCCCAGCAGGTGATTTGGTTCCTGGAGAGGGCTGATGCTCTACTCAGTTGTGGCTTTGATTTGGCCTGAAGGACATGATGGGGTCTTCTGGTGCTTTAGGACCTGTCTCCCATCCACCACTGATGCTAGACCAAAACAGACAGATAGGTGAGACATACTTTTCCCAGGAGAGATAGAGCTGGTGGTGGCGGGTTGGAGTGTGAGTAAAAAAAGAAAAGGGGATCAGCTAAGCAGGAACATCAGGCTGAGGAGCTGTGCACACCCTACTCTCCTAAATGCAAACCATGCCCTTGGTAATCCCATCCACCTCTCCCCTCCTCTCCTCTCTATCAGGCCACCAGCACACACAGCCCCCTTTCTGCTCTGGAATGTGTTCTCCGAAACTTAATCTCAGCATGGGGCTCAGGCCAAATCCCCCGACAGATTCGGCCCCGTGACAACCCCCTCCCACCCCGCCTCAGAGTTCAGCAACTCTCTCCTTGCTTTCCCCAGCCGCCTCCTCCTCCCACCCAGCCTGGCCTAAACATTTCACTGCTGATTAATGTATCAGTGACAAGCCAATAGTTCTTGGCTTTAAAGCAAAGTCAGGCCCCACTCTGCACAAACATCTTCACTTCTTCATTTTCTTAAGACTTAGCCCCAAACTCCCCTTTGCTGGGAAAGATGAAGCCCCTTCTACACTCAGGGACTGCCACTGCAAGGCAAAGGCAACCTCCTCTGCACACGCTTGCTCCACCAAACACTGTGTGGGTTTCTGAAAATGCGGGGCTCTCCACTGCTCTTTCTCAGATGCACCCAAATACAGCACTTTCTGACCAAATACACACAACATCTGGCCAAAACCAGGCACTTGTAAGAAGAGTTGCCCACCTAAGACACCTCTGGCCACGCACACGTCTCCCAGTGCCAGAGGGCAGTAGTGAGGAGCATGTAAACACAGGTAGGAGCAGGGTCCCTCCCTCAGAGCTGTGTCTCAGGAAGGCAGTAAAACTTAGCACACACTGACCCTGTGCTGGCAGCAGTCTTGCAGCAGCCCCAGCAACAGTTTGGCCATCAGCACCAGCAGGCACTATTTGTAAACTCAATCAGTAAGTCAGGAACCAGAGGAGGCAGCCTGACTGTCAGGAAACCAACCAGGCACACAAACCCCATAGCTTGGGTATTCCCTGGTCTTGCAGAAACTTTTCCCTGCAGGACAGGTCTGCAGCCTACCACGCAGGAGGAGGACAGCTTGGGTCAGGCTGGGCCACAACATCTCAGCCAGTCCACGATCAAAAATGCTACAGAACGGCCTACACCAAAGGAGTCATCCCTTGATGCTAGCATGAACAAGCAAGAATGGAAGAGCCTCTCCAGACGTGTGAGTGATGGCCCAAGCAAAGCAGGGGCTGGCAGAGAACTAAAGCTACTCACTAGCTAAGGTGACCACTGCAGGGACACTGGCAATGACTCCTTCGGGCACACGAGCAATGCACTGGTATCGCCCCACGGTGCGGTTGTTGAGAGCCGTGATGATGAGCTTCCCTCGCTCCACATGGATACCCAGCACCTCGTCTGATCCAGCCAGCTCCTTCCCGTTCAGTCTCCAGGTGAGGTTCACTCGGGGCGGGTCCACCACACACCCCAGGCTGACTGGGCCCCCGAGTTTTTGGACAATGGAAGCAGGCTGCACTGTGACCTGCAGAGATTCACCTGCACAGAGGGAAAAAATGGGAATAAGAAAGCTCTGTGAGACTCAGCAATAGGAAGGACACAGAAAAAAGCTGCAGTGCTGTATATTTTGCATTCCCCATCGCCTCTCCTTGTGCTGCACCTTCCCCTTGACTCTCACACACCCACCCTAATGTTTGGAGATGTACATCAGCCCCATTTCTTCTTGACACTGCCAAAGAGAATTGTCCCACTCCAAACTTATCTCCTCCTCTGGAGGAGGGTTTGAACCTAGACCTTTGGTCAAGGCTACTCAGGGAACAGCAGAGAGAGAAAACCACTTCGTACTTGAGGCATGGCTATGCAAAACAGCATCAAGGCAAACCAAAAAGGGTCAGAACAGACACTCACTCAGTTTGGCAAAACAGCTGGCGGCCGCAAGCACGAGGCAAGGGATGGGGGACATGGGCCTCTTCCTTCCACGTGTCATTGCCATCCCATGCGGTGTGACCTGGGGCGCCCAGGGAAGGGTCCCATAAGCTGCCTCAGGGGATGCAGCGGATGTGCGGCAGTGGATTCCTGCGGATGACAAGAGACACGATGGATGAAACCCTCAGGCTTCCCTCTGCTTTCCAGCCCTACCTGGCTTCTCCACCAACATCCCTAAACTGCCACAGATCACCGAGCCAGTGGCCTGAGGAGGCTACAGACACTGATGCAAGCATTTCTCTTCCCCAGCCTCTTCCCCAGGCATGGTTGGGAGTCTCCCAAGACATCCCATCCTCAGCGCTCAGTACACGAGCACACACAGACACACACTCCCCTTCCCCATTTCATGCTTGGCACACTGAATGACACTGATGCACACCAGGCAATTTTCAGGAGCAAAACACAAACGTTTCCAACAAAGTGTCACTGAAGACATCCACTGAGTGTTGCTGCCGCTTCTTGGCTATGTCTGGAATATATTCTATTTTGAACACTAAAGTAAATGAGCAGTACAAGTCCATTCTAACTAAGAGACTCAACCTATGAAAATACTTCAGATTAACTGTTCTGCCGGAAATACACCACCTATTTTGAGTCTACACAAACCACCAGGTTCATATTTGAAAGCATCAACTAGCCCCAAAAAACTAGAAATGTAAGGCCACCTGTCCCAACCCAGGCTGCTGTGAAGAGCTGCACACTGCAGCAGCTGCTTTGGAGACTCATGAACGAACACTAAAGCAGACAAGCCAGGTCAGGGGGATTAAAGACATCAGTAGCTGCCCCAAGAGATACCTCAGATGTCAGACTGAATTCATCTTTAATCAAAGGCAACAGGCTGAAGTCAAGAGGAGATTTCCCTCTACTGACATCATAATGCAGCTATAGGATTTTAAGCTCCCTTCAGCTGCAGCACTAGGATGACCTGCAAGTCTTAAGGCAGAAGAATAGCCTGTAGAATTGCTCCTGTGGTACGTCTGCAGGGAAGAAGCCCAAGACTGAACGCAAAGCAGCCATGGCAGCCAGCCCAAGCAGCAGTTATATTGCTCAGCAATCAGCTCATTAGCCACAATCACCACCCTCAAGAGCACCTGACTCTGCACACTGGTATTTCCTACTTCCACCACGGCCACTGCTCGAGCCATCACCTGTTTGAACATGTGCTCTCCATAACCTTCCCAGTCAAAAAGAGGTCACAAGTCCCTTCAAGCATAACACCCAAAATTAAACCTCCTAACTCCTGAAGTAAGGACTGACAAAGACTCTCCCTGAGAGGCTTGGTGAGTTGTTCAAGGCAAGGCTGATTACTGCTAGCAAGGAACCACAGCATTTGGGGAAGTATCACCGAGCTACTCTCGGTGACTTTGCTTGGCCTTTGGTGACAGCAAAGGTGCAAGAGTGCAGTGCAGGGCAATGTCCATGGCCAGCTGTGCTGAGGTCCACATCGTGACAGCGAGAATCCAGCAAGCTGGCCTGCATGTCCCTCTGCAAATTGGGCTGTCCCTCTGACAGCCTCACAAGCTGTCACTTGTCACTTTTCCCCCTGCCATGTCCCAGAGAAGTCATGGAAGAGACATTCATATAAAGTTGAGAAGAGAGAAGAAAAGCTTCCTCTGAGCTGGTGATTTTGAAAGGAAAAAACACCAAGCGAAGCGATGTGCTGCTGGAGTTTTGCACAGGCCACAGAGAGCATCTTTACATGGCACTTTGCAGGCCAGGGTGAGTTCAGTGCGCTGGCTGGCCCAGCAGGCTCCACACAAGGCAGCTCCTTCCAGGAGTTACACAGTCACGGATCAAGTAGCTGTGAGGCCAAGATGACAAGCCGTGCTGAGAGGCAGGGTAAATTAAGTCAAGCTTGGCATGGCCCAATGTGGCTTCCAGGCATTCAGGAGCATGGCCAGAGCTCAGACATTGGGCATATCCTGAAGGCACCCAGAGAGACCAGCTAGGCCATACTCTAGCTGCTGCAGGCCACAGCCCCATTACATGTGAAAATCCCTGTGGGTAACCTCCAGTGCCAAAGAGACGAGACAGCAACTTCCCTCCCACATATCTCATCCTTCCTGGTATTCACTCTTCTCACCTGAGAAGTCTCAACATTTCCCCCACCAACCAGCACATAGTGTCATGTCATACAAGATCCTTCAGTGATTGACGTGGAGACCCATCTGAGTTGCTCAAGTTTCTTTCTCCATGTAAGACAGCCACCAGAGCGCCCTTCATTAGGCCACAGCCACTATGGCAAGTCACCACTGATGATGGCTGCAAAAGCGTCCATACCACTGGTATGTCTGTCCATACCAGAACACGCAGTGTTGACACCACTGCTGATGCACAAGTTAATGTCCCACTAATTACACTCATCTGGAAAAGACTCTGAGTTAGGTTCAGGCTTAAAAACACCCTAAGGTTTCCTGGAGATGGAAAGCCTTACACTGATGTAGAAGAAACATTTTGGGGTAGGACCTACTGTCTGGTTCCTCAGTGCTGGAAGCCCGTGGAGCAAAGCTGACTCATCCCCCCTATCTGGATGGGTTTGGCAGCAGGATGGAAAAATGTTGGACGGAAAGGAGTTGCTCCTTGGAGCCTAGGCTGAGGGAGGGGGTAGGCAAAGACGTTCCCAACCAGACCTCCCTGCAGCTCTGCGTCGCACAGAGCCTCTGGCCAGAAGGGCAAAGCCAAAGGCGCAGAACTGAGCGTGAGCCCCTTCGTGAGCTAGGACCACCCAGGCACATCGATGCAATGACTGAACTGGCTGCCCCCAGGTCTGTGAAAAGATGAAGAGCAATACACGGGGAGAAAAAAAAGGGGAGCTCAAAAAATTTGGCCACGGCACTGGGCAGACTGAACAGTACTGAGCAGAGAGTGAGGAGGGAAGGTGTGTTGCAACAAGTGTATGGTACCTCCCCAAACCTCCAGGCAAGGGTACGAGCTCTAAATAGGGACATGTGGCCATTTCTTTCACAGCTCAGTGAAGTACAAAAAGTAAATGGCCAGCATAAAAATAATGAGGAAAATGAATGAAAACATCAATTCCAAAAGAACTATTAGGATCCAGGGCCAGATTTTGAAATTCTCAGCTTCCACAATTGAAGCCAGATTTTCAAAAGCATTCAGTTCTTGACATGCTGAGCTCTCCTGAATAGGCAACCAACTTATTTCGATGCCTAAATGGGAGCTGACCTCTTTTGAAAATGCTGCCCTTAAGCAGCCTGTAATAGTGCAAAGCAAGGAACTTTATTAATCAGGCAGCTTTCGATCTGCCTCATGTCCCTGCCAGCAGCACCAGAGTGGACTGCAGTGGGAGAGGCGGCAGAGGAGGGGAGTGGAGGAGGCCCCAGGCACTCCAGTTGACTTCCCAGAGGTGGTGGTCTCAGGCAGGGGCTGCAGGGCTGCTGCATGACAGCGTCCTGCTCTGCTGCTTCCCCTCCCCAAGGCAGGTACCCTGCGAGATGCCCCTGGTTGCCAACACTTTTGCAGCCACCAACAACACCAGCCTTGACAGCTCCTGCTTAATTGCTATCTAGGAAAAGAAAGAGTTAAAGTAATTTAAAGACCTTCAAGAGGGAGGGTAAACAAAAAAAATTATTTGTTTATTTATTTTAAATTCTTTCCTGCCAGGTTAAAATAACAATTTCCTGTCGGTGGAGCTCTAAGTCCCTTTCAGACAGCCCAGTAAATCAAAGGAGGGGCCATTAAGAGAACAAAATTAACGAGAGCTTCATCAGCTAAGGAGGGGTGGTGGGGGTGTAAAATCTGTCGGCTCGGCTTCCCACCACACACCTAACCTTGCCTGCAGCCCCAGCTGTGCCGCGGCGATGGAGGGCACTGCAAAGGCAGCGGAGCGACAAAGGAAAACCAGAGGTGAAGATATAAAAGGGAAGTAAAGCCCGCCCCTGCGCGGGGGGGTGACAAAGCTCGAAAGGAAAAGGGGATTTGAATTAAGCACAGGCAGCAGGAGAGGTGTTTGCTGATTAGAAGCTGAAGGTTTTACTGAGGAAATGCTGCTCGCAGCCCCAAGCCCCCTCCTGCTTAACAAGGGCCAGCCAAGCAGCCCTCGTTACTGCCACACTGCCTGTAATTTACAAGGTTCCCAAATAGGAACCAGCCTGTGCCCCAGCTCCGGGGCAGCATCCCTGCACCACACATCCCAGCTCCGCCGGCAGGCTGCGGGAATGCACAGGCACAAAGGGAGCTGGGAAGGTCACCGATGCACACGACAGTGGTCTGGGGCTGTGTCAGGCAGAACAGACCTTGGGCAGCTCTTCCTGCCAGGGATGAACTGTGGGAAGGAGTAGGGACTGCTTTGCACCGAGGGAAAGGCTGCAGCAGCTTCAGTCCAGCTACCAGCTGGGGACACCCTGGGTGACTCTGGAGAATCCACTGCAGCTGCTCTCTGTTTCCAGCAAGTCAAGTAGGGACAATGATACTCCCAGCTCTCTGATTCATACATTGAGACCTTAGCTTTTCAGAAAAAGCAATGTCTTACACAGTACTATGAGCCAATTTTACTTGTAATCATTGCTTTTTAATACAAGACAGTATTTTTCTCCCCCATAAAGCACAAACCACTGAAAAACAAAATGTGAAAGAGAAAAGAGCAACAGTACCCCTTTGTTTTACAAATTGAGGAATTTGAGGGCTAGACGAGGAAGCCAACCTGGCCCAAGGTTATACACTAAAGCAGTGGCTGGAAGGGCAGGGCTGGAAATCAAAAGCTCTCTGACTGGGACCTCCATCCCATCAAGCAAGCTGTTCTTGGATCCCAAATCTTTTCCATCCCACTTGAAAAATCACACTGTACAACTGTATAATCCTCTAGCTGCAAAAATACTGTCCAAGTGACATACCTGAGCAGATCAGCGGCACAGTGCCTGCATGATTCCTGGGCACGGACAGCAGTCTGGGCATCCCCGACTGCTTCTCCCCAACCCATCAAACAGTAACATCCCATAGGGCAAAATTAGCCTCTACCCAACCCCTGTCCCCATTTCAAAGTATTAATTCCACACTGTTATGCTCATTTTCTCTGAAAAGGTTTGGAAAAGGACAGGTTGGTGCAGGACAGAAGCTTCCCCCCACCCCCCCACCATGTAACAGCATGGGCAGCTGATGGGATGGGTGTGCAGGTGCCATAGGGAGTGGCAGGATCCCAAATGGGAAGCGGTTGGTATCAGGAGAGGGCAGAAAGGTGGAACCCAATGTTACACCACCATGTTGGAAGTCAAGGAGGTAGCACAGTGTATATGGAAACAGGGAGAAAAGCTTGCCTGTTTTTCCCTCTGTAGCACTGAGAGCTGCTGATTTCAGAGTGCATTAGCTCTTTTAAGATAGCCCTTGACTAACTGTATGAGGAGGTCTCCTCCTCCCTTTTTAAAAGTCATTAGGCAAAAAAGACTCTCTTACTGCCTGCTTGCGAGCCCAGAGAGTCCATCAAAAAGCCACAACAGAGAAAGCCTGGAATAAATTCATGCTCACAGTCAGAAGGAAAATACCCAGAGTAAAACCTGGCATGGCACAATCACCACAGATCAGTGAGTTTGCCTACAAACTGCAACTGGGTGACCCTAAAGAACCACAGTTTTAATTCAAGCAAGTCCTGAGCAACAGACACCTCTTTAAAAAATAAACTAAACTTGCAAGTAAAACATCTCTTTTCCTTGAACAGAACTGCTCATGCAAACCAAACCAGCAACAAACCAAACATGCAACAATCTTTGTAACTTTCTTCTGTCTTCCTCAAGATGAAGCTACTTCCCTGAGCAGTTCCTTTCCACAACAGCCTGCAGCCTTACCAGGGAGAGGACTGGGCATGCTGGCTTCGAATTAGCAACAGGATGCAAAGCCTTCTCATAGCCTGTCTGACTTTTGCTCATATCCCTGAGGACCCAATGCCTGCAGTTTCTGGCACCTCTCCATCCAACGGCTCCTCTGAACTGAGCGCCACTTTCCAGCTGGCATTGATCAGGCTGACTTTGCTGAGCCCCAGCAAACCCCTTCACGTTGGCATTTCGTCAGCCAGCAAGTGTGAGGCGCTTGAAGAACGAAATGCCACCCTCATACCCACTACGGGCTCCCCAGTGTCACCATGGCAGAGGCACCGTGAGTGTGGCTCGCCTTGGGCACTGCCTGTGGCATGGTGGTCCCAGGGTGGTTGGACCTGTCAGCCCGGGACAGCCCTAGTGCAGGCGGGCCAGAGATGCAAAGATGGCCTTGCCCCACAGGATACATGTCCTTTTTTCCACAGTTATCAGGAGAGGAGCCCTGTGCTAAAACAGAGTATACACACTGGCTTTTGCTGCCCCTTGGTGTGCCCTGAAAGCAGCTCCAGTCCTTGAAAAGACAAGGCTAAAGCGTAAGAAAAAAAGAAAACCCACGTCCTTTCTTCAATATCATGCTTCCCCCATGCCCTAGACACTTAATTTCCCTCCTTCTCCCCCCCTCCCCCGGCTTCCCCCTCCATTCTGAGTAAATTCAATTTGACAACCCTGCTAATTGGATAAACGCTGCTCCCTACGCTCCTTTAAGGCTGCCCGCTTTTCTCTCCTTGTTTTTGGAGGGCGATTGTGGCTGTTCTTTAACATGAATTCCATCTGCTTTATTTCTCCTCTGCCCATTCAAGACCCCTCCTGAATATGTATGAGGGGCTGCGCCCCCCCACCCCCTTTCTCCTCCATCCCATCTCCCTCCTTCATCACCCCCCCATCCCTCTCCCTGCCCTCTCCCATTGCCCGGGACAATACCCCCCCAAATGCCCCCTTCTCCCACCCCGGCCCTTTTTGCTTTAGATAAACACAGGCAGTGTCAAGTGTGAGGAGGGGGGGGGAAGGATGGGGTTCAACTGCCAGTCAAGCCTCGGGCCCTCAATGAAGCCCGGAGGCCTACCCTAATCTGCTGCATGCTTGCCATATGGGAGCTGTGTTGCCCTGGGAAACACTAACAGGCAGAACGGAGCTTAATAGAGTCCATATTCATTGTAATGCAGTGAAATGGCTCGAGGGACTATTGCCCCTTGGGTCTGTTTTCATTCTTCTGTTCCCCCTCTTTCTTTTCTCTC